>LPNX010431653.1:520435-572176 GCA_001517045.1 Pseudotsuga menziesii | reverse complement strand
TATATATATATTAATTTTTTTTTATTTATGTCGGCTAGCATAACGCTACTAGCATGACAAGATCTCTCCCATACTGGGTTGGAGAGCACCTCGCTTCTATTGGTGCAATCACTCACTCATTAAATACATTTATTATATACTTCCAGTTATTAAATACATGTATTATATACTTCCATTTATGTATTAGCTCAAGTGGTCTATGAGTTGTAAGCAGAAGGTCTCATGGTCAAATCTCTAGGTGGCTATGCATAGATATATAAGAGCCTCACTTGTCACCACTTCTAGATCTATCAAGCACCTAGAGGGATCCAGTTTCTTGAGATGTACATTTTTTTACTATTTGTATCCTTTTCGGTACTTAATAGATCAAGGTTTAAAATGGATCTATGCTATTTTTTTATTTTATCTTATTTAAGTGTATATGTAATTTATATTTTTTTATTTATGTCGTCTAATGTGACTAACATGACAGGATTGCCCCCATACTGGGTTGGAGAGCACCTCGCTTCTCTCAGTCCAATCACTTACTCATTATTTATACATTTATTATATACTTCCATTTATGGATTATGTATGTTTTGTTTTTTACAGAAATGGTTATGATATATTAGATAGGTGGTATAACCACAAATACAGAGCCAAGACACCAAGTGCGCTTATGGAAGCGGCAAAGCAAGTTCAGTATATCTCAAGTTACTATTTAAGTTTTGGAAAAAACCAGTAAACTAACAAAGAAACCATACAACATTGAACATTAACTATATACTGTTGATTCGAGAGCTAGAAACTTATGCAGACAACAATTCAAAATTGAAATTTCCATCCCAAATTCAAGTGTTTTTCTCATCGAAGTGAGTTGAGGAACCTGGGTTAATTGCAACTTCCATCTTTAGCACTTTCAGTGCCAACTTTTCAACCTTTACCCCCAGATCAACCATCAGCCCAATAACAACATTCTATGAGTGCTTAACTTCTCACTTGAACTCTTTCCTTAGGAAAACTAGGTCTCTATCAACATTCTCCAGATGTCTTCCTTCCTATGTGTCAACTGTGTCCACCGTTCTTTTCAGCTGCTCCAATTCCCTCTTAAGATCCCTAATATCATAATCCATGAACAATGCAGGTGGGGATGAGCAAGATGACTCAGAAGAAGCCATTACTAATGTAGACACCCTCCCCACTTCAATGAAGTCTCTTGTACTGTTGGCTGCCCCCAACTCCACCATGTTCGCACACCTCCTGCAAAACAACTAGACCATGTTCTCATTTCTCCTACAAATCAACCAAATCAAGCTTTCTCTCCCTTTCTCCTTTCAAATATTAATATCCTTTCCCTTCACAAACATAACTCGTAGACCACCTGAATTCATCATGCTGGTCATTAAAACATGCATCACTTCACCCAATTCACAATACGTCGACGAGACTGATAACCATCCGTGCACAGGAGAAATGTCCTTCATTGTACAGTATATAACTATCACCTGATGCAGCTAGAAGTGCCCATGAAACCGCACATGGCCATATGCTTCACCAAGTTGCATGCTTGTGTCAAGTGTGAGGAAGGGCCAGAGCTCCAAGACGAGGGCCCAAATTTTCCCCAAGCGCTCAACCACGGTCCTATGTGAGAGGACATGAATATCTAGAACCATTGATCAGGAGAGAGTCGAAGCTAAGCGTAGTTCCTATATTTTCCGCTAGGTCTACTTTTCTGTTATGAGCCTGAACAATGTGGAAAAAATCAATTTTGTGGAAAGAGCAAGAAAGAAAATGGATCTTTTTTATCAATTGTCTAAGACGCAATTGGTTTGAGAGGGAATTCTCGACTAGAGCTTGAACTACTATTCTCGAGTCTCCCAAGGCTATTAGCTCTATAATTATCTGATTCTTGCTATCGTAAGACCTTTCCAAAGGGCTAACACCTCAGCTATATTATTTGTTTCTGTTCCAAGCCCCCAAGAGAATTTGGTTTCCATTTGTCCGTATAGGGTGAAGCCCCTGTCGCCCCAGTATGAATTATGTATGTTATTTACACTAGATATTTATTTAGAACAGAATTTGTACTTTATAGTCCTCCACTTCTACTTTTCTTATCATTATCATTGCCTACCTAATCTGCACTAGTATATGTTGTTAGAGTAAAATTTTCACTTCTTGAGTTGCACAAGTTGAAGTCTAAGGTTCCCTTTAGATATTTGAATATTATTTGCATAGCTCACACATGAATTTATTTTGGTTCTTCTTGAAACCATACATTCAATTCTATTGCTTGCATAATGTTTTTCCTTGATGCTATCACATACAATAGGCTGTCAATCATTGACATGTATAATGTTTGATTTTCTTCCAAATATTCATCATATTTTCTCAATTTAAAACCTGTGGCCATGGATGTGAGGACAAAGCAACAATATTTTATTATGAATTTTTTGAACATTTTCTTAATACACTTAGTGAAATGAATATACCTTTACTAGATTACGAAATTGTAAACCAAGAAATAAAGATAGTTCACGAAGCATAGACATATCAAATTCCTTTTGCATTTCCTTTGCAAAAGCTTGCCACATTATGTTTTTACTATCTGCAAAAATATTAACAAATTAAATATTATGTTCTTCTTAATATTAATATTTAATTTTATTTAAAAATTTTGGCACATTATGTTTTCACCTTTTTTACTATTGAGAGATGAGGGACTATCGCCATGACCATTCTTTTCTTTTGTGGTTGAGGTGGTAGCAGCAGCTCCAATATGGGCAGGAAAATTGGTGGTATTATTGGCATTCATTTCCCTTGAAACTAGCATGGATTGAACTTTGGAAGTTGTTGTAGTAACAGCTGCAGTAGTAATTGCATTATAGGGAAATGAATTTGTGGTATTGTCCATCACATGGATTCCGTCTGAATCTGCTGGGTGGTTATTTGAAATAATCCACATGACATTTGACAGAGGTACATATATCTTGTTTGCAGACCTTTAAGGGAGCTCGCAGACTGTAGTAGCCTTGAAGTTCGTCAGGTTAATGTCAAAGGGACATGTATGTGGGTATCAATACTGGAAACTCGCGTATGACATGTGAGTTTCTCTAAGGGTAACCCGCGTACAGATCTATACGCAAGATGCAACAACCGATACTCGCGTACAACACACGAGTTGCATATCTAAAGAGTCGTGTACATGACTTGACATAGCTAAAGGGTAAAAAGAAGCAGCTGGATGGATGACAAATGTAAGTCATAATAAGCCCATCTATAGTGTTTTGGGCAACCCTCAATCCATAGATGTCCTTTTGTGTGCCAACATGAGGGATGTCAACACTCGGACGGAGAGGTGTCATTCAGGTGGATAACAAGTAGTCAGATAAATACAGAAAAAAGAAATGAAAAACAGAAGGAACCTGTTGTACAGAGAGAGGTTTAAAATAGAATTGAAAAAATAAAAGAATTAAAACAAACAACACCCATGGAGGTAGATAAAATTTCTTCCATTTTTAATCTACAAAGTGAACTTGCAAAATTGAAGATTTCAATTCCTTTTAATGAACTGCTCAGAAATCAAGAGTATAGGGACACAATAACATAAATGGTCAGAAATCAGGGAGAGGCTCATCCAGATATTTTGGAAGTGATAGATGACATTCCTACCATTTTTGGGGGGTCTAATATTGATGATGTGGATAATGAGGAAGTACCACCTTTTTTTATGAGCTTAAATGTGCATGAAATGGTGTTGCATAATGATATGTTAGATTCAAGTGCTTCATAGAATTTGATGCCTAAAGGAGTGGTAGAAAGTTTGGGGTTAGAGATTACAATGACTTACATAGATTTGTATTCTTTTGATTCTAAAAGGGTGAAATGTCTGGGTTTGATAAAGGACATGGTAGTATCCTTAACTAAATTACCATCTAAAACTGTGGTCATGGATGTTGTTGTGGCTAATATCCCTCCCAAATTTGGTGCTTTGTTGTCAAGATCTTGGAATTCAAAGTTAAAAGGAAGTTTGCAAATGGATATGTCTTATGCTACAATTCTTGTTCTTAATGAAAACAAGAGACTGTGCAGTGAAAAAATATCACTGTATGTTGTTAGCAATCCAAATAAACTAGGAGTTCATTATATTTATGCTGTTGATATAGAATTAGGATCATCTATTTTCTTCAATGATTTTTCTCCTTGTAATTCAAAGGTTGCGGTGCCAAATAAAGGTAAAAAGGATAAAAAGGTGATGAATGAACATGAAGCATTGGAAAGAAAGAAAAAGGAAGAAGGGGTATGGACTATGTATTTTGAGGGTCGGTGGCTAAAGTGGGTGCTGGTGCAGGTGTATATATAATTTTCCCTATTAGATATTTTAAAGCTTTTTCTTACAAGTTGACCTTTGAATGTACTAATAATGTAGCAGAATATGAAGCTCTATTGCTGGGTTTGCATGCACTGAAATATTTGGGAGCTAAATGAGTCCAAGTTTTTGGAGATTCAAAACTTGTGATAAATCAAGTGAATGATAGTTATCAGAATAAGCATCCCAGAATGAGAGCTTACAGGAATGAAATATGGGATATGTTTGGGAACTTTTTCACAGAACATGGTGTCAAAGTGGTTCCTAGATATGATAATATAGTGGCAGATTCTTTGGAAATTACTGCTGGAAAATTCAAGACCCCTACTGCAAGTAAAAGAAAGTACAAGGTTGACATTGTGAACAGGCCTTCCATACCCGACAATACCAAGTACTAGAAGGTTTTTGAAGATGATATGCAAATCAAAATATTACTAGAATTTTCTGGTGAATTTGTAAATACCTAAATAGAAAAAGAAAGTGTTGACTCTGAAAATTTTCAAGATGTTGATGAAGATGAAGGAGTTGTTGAAACAAAAAAGTTGAAAATGTCACTAGGAGGAAAGGATATAGTCCAATTGAAGACTAATTATATTCCCATAGGTTTGATTTCCTTAGAGAATTTTTTTGACCAAAATGATGTTTTCAAAGATCCTAAAGTTAAACCTCCTGAAAAATCTATTGAAGATAAAAACATTGGTACTGAGGAGAACCCCAAAATTGTAAAATTGTCCAAGAAATTTACTGCTAAAGAAAAACATGAGTATGTGAAACTGATGAAAAAATAAACTAATGTATTTGCATGGAGTTATGATGAACTCAAAGAATATGATACCTCCATTATACAACATCCTATTCCAATTAAGCCTAGAGAAAAACCATTTAGGAAGAAACTTAGAAGAATTAATCCAATGTTATTTCCTATCATTGAAAAGGAGATCAAAAAATTATTTGATGCAAAAATAATTGTAACCCTGAGATTCTCAAAATGGGTTGCTAATTTGGTGCCTATTAGAAAGAAGAATGGTGAAATAAGACTGTTTGTGGACTTCAGAAATTCGAATAAAGTCTCTTTGAAGGATAGTTACCCTTTACCAAATATGGACCAGATTTTGCAGAAAGTGGTGGGTTCATAGATAATTTCTACTATGGATGGGTTTTCATGTTATAATCAAATAAAGGTGCTTCCTGAATATTAAGAGAAAATTTATTTCACTACACCATGGGGTACATTCTTGTATGCAAAGATTCATTTTGGATTAATGAATGCAAGAGCCACTTTCCAGTGTGGTATGGATATTGCTTTTGCAGATGAAAGAGATAGGTTTGTAGTGATTTACATGGATGAAATTACTGTATATTGTAGGTTTGACATGGAAAATATTAAATATTTGGAAAAGGTTTTACTTAAATGTAGAAAATATGGCATTTCATTGAACCCAAGGAAGTCAAATTTTGCTCTGGAAGAAGAAAAACTTTTGGACCATATTATTTCCAAAGAATAGTATAAGGATTGATCCAGACATGGTGAGTGCAATTATGAAAGTGGAGGAACCAAGCAGTAAGAAAGAAGTACAGTCATTCATTAGGCAGATAAATTTCTTGAGGAGGTTCATTCCTAGTTTTGTTGAGATATTGATGAACATTACTAATATGCTGAAAAAAGATCATGAAATAAAGTGGATAGTATATGCTAAGAAGTCTTTCAGGGATATAAAGCAATCTATTTCAGAAGCTCCTATGTTGGTAAGTCCATATTTTGATATAGATTTTCTAGTATTCTCATATGCTTCAAAGCATACTATTGCAGTTGTTTTGTTAAAAAGAATGATCAAGGTGAGGAACATCCTATAGCCTTTTCTAGTAAGATATTAAGAGATGGAGAGTTAAAATATGATATCATGGAAAAACAAGCTTATGCTTTGATCAAAGCCCTAAAGGATTTAAGAATTTACATTCTCCATTCACATGTATTTGCATATGTTCCTAGAAGTGTGGTGAAGAGCATACTTATAGATGTTAGATTTTATCATTCAAGCTAGAATTATGTTAGGATTTTTAACTGAGAGAATAACAAGTACAACAATCAAACACAAGAGACAATGAACACAGTGTTTTTCCTCGAGGAAACCATAAATGGAGAAAACCCCGCAAATTCCTCAGAGATAGAATCAACACCAAAAGTAAAACCCCAAAATAGTAAGATGATCTCCCAACAACAGTAACCTCTTTCTTCCTTGCCCCAGTGTCTTCTTCTTCCTAAGCTATGCGCTACAACTAAGTGTGAGTGAGTGTGTACTAAATAGAGATGCTAGCTCTCTATTTATACGGATTCCCAACATGACTAAACCCTACTAGGGACAACTTCTCTAGGAGAGTCTAATAACCCTAGTGCCCCAAAACTGTGGTGACTTTAACCCTTAGAAAATAGGAGGGTTACCCACCTTGACTTGACATGACTTGTTTACATTATAGAAATTCTTGATAGGAACATTGGGGCATGACATGACTCAAGTACATTATAAATGCATCCCGAAATAAACATCGGGTTACAATACATAAGAAATACAAGTGAATACATTCTGAAGTTACATATACATCAACACTCCCTCTTAACTAGGAAGGTATTCTCTCAACACAATTTTCAGCACAAGTCTTCTTCTTTGTATCATCTAGGTCATTGTCAAGTTTTCATCATCTTCATCTTCAAGTCATCTTCATCTGGATCTAGATCGTCACTCGATTTAGATCATCATCACTGAATTTAGATCATCACTTGATCTGGATCATCATAGGGTTATCATCACTAGATCTGGATCATCACTGCTAAATATGGATCATCTTGGAGACATCATAACTGGATCTGAATCATAGCTCGATCTGGATCATCACTAGGTCATAATCATATGTGCTATCTCATGATTCTTCTCATCACTGGAAGTTATACATTGACAACCCTTTTTCATGTTGGTTGTAGGCCTACCTCCTTGTAGGTCTTTGGTAGCCCTTCTATTTGACCCTAAGTCAAAATGCTAGCACTTACATCTGACCTTGACTTGTCAAAAAGGCACAGCACTTACATCTGACCTTGACTCGTAAAAAAGGCACTCAGTCCTAGACTGAGGGTTCCTGGTAATTGACCAGGTGCCTCCATTCATATAATGGTAGTAGCCCTTACATCTGACCTACTCGTCAGAATGGCCAGTACTCACATCTGACCTACTTGTCAGAAAGGCGGTAGCCCTTATATTTGATAATGTAGGAACTACATCAGAATGGCCAGCACTCACATCTGTCCTACTCGTCTGAAAGGTGGTAGCCCTTACATCTGATCATGAGGAACTAATCCTACAGTCACATCAGAATGGCCATGTGCTTACATCTGATCATGTAAGACTACATCTTTAAATCGTATCAGAAAGGCCCTCAGTCTAAGACCAAGTATTCTTGGTAACTCACCAGGCAGCTCCTTTCCAAGAATGGCAATAGCCCTTATATCTGATCATGTAGGAACCAATCCTACAGTCATATCAGAATGGCTCAACACTCATATCTGACATGGATGGAACCAATCCTCTCACCATGAAAGAATGGCTCAACCCTTACATCTGACCTACTTGTCAGAATGGCTTACGGACTCATCACTTCCCCTTGGAGGGAACCTTGATCTGGAGAACACCAATATTATCCCTGAAGTACTCAAACTTCACTCTGGCCAATGGCTTCATCAACACATCAGCTATCTGATCGTCCGTCACAACATACTGGAGCTTCACTGCTCCCCTCTGCACCATATCCTTGATATAGTGATACTTGATCTCGATATGCTTTGAATTGTCATGGAACACTGGGTTGTTTAACAACTTCACACAACTCTGGTTGTCACAATGTATACAAGTAGCATCCAACTCAAGATCAAATAAGTCAGATGGTAGCTTCCTATGCCATAATGCCTCACAACTAGTTGAACAAGCTGTGACATACTCCGCTTCAGCTGTACTCAGTGCCACACAGGATTAATTCCTGCTAAACCAAGAGATCACACTTGATCCCATACTAAAGCAACACCCTGAAGTGATCTTCCTATCAATGGTACTGCCTACCCAATCTGAATCAACATAACCCTGCAGGTTAATCTTTTGATTTGCATCATACTTGTGCCCATAATCAATCATACCTCTCAAGTATCTCAGAATATGCTTTGCAGCAATCAAGTGAACATGTCTCGGATTTGTTAAGAACTGGCTCAAGGTGTTCATAGCAAAGCAAATATCTAGTCTCATGTTCATCATGTACATCAAGGACCCAATCATCTGATGATACATCATGGCATCAATCGCTTCTGATGAAGCATCACTTAATAACTTTAGGTTTGATTCCATAGGTGTGGTCATGGCCTCGCAATCCATCATCCCGAATCTCTTCAGGATCTCTATCGTATATTTCCTTGTCCTAGGGAAATCCCATCTGCACTCTGCCACACCTCCATACCTATAAAATAATGCATCATGCCCAAGTCCTTCATTTTTAACTCAGCAGCAAGATTTCTCTTTGTATCAGCAATCAACCCATCCATACCTGTTACAAACAGATCATCTACATATAGCAGTCACATCACTGGGTTGCCACCTTCAACCTTGTAGTAAAGGTTGGAATCTGCTTTACTCTTAGTAAAGCCCAAACTAGATAGAAAGCTGTCAATTCTGTCGTACCATGTCAATTCTGTCATACCATGTCCTGACACAATCTTATGCAAGCCAACAGTGATTAGTAGTTGTCAGCAATTCCTTAAATCTGAAATTCACAACTCAAATTTAACAACCCATTATGCATACCAACTATTTTCACACCCATGAGACTCTTCTCATAAGGTTTGGCTCTTTCACATGGTAGATTTCGACATTTGTCATGGTCTTACTCTCATTTCCATTCTCTAAGTAATCTACCTGAAACCTAAGCTTCAATCAACCAAACACTTGATAAGTCTGGATGCATATAACCTTTTCATTGTTGCACCCATCACTGAAGCATTTTCAGAATTTATAAAATTCAAATACATCCAGCTTTTAATCACATCAATATTACCAAAACTCATTTACTTCATGCAATCATCATCATACTAACATTTGCAAGGTATAGTCACATCATTCATGCAACTAATTGAACTGTTTAGATACTCCTTATTTCACAAGCGTATCATTTGTACCACCTTGCTCTTCCATAGAGCATTTCTGACATCCAATTGATCATGACTATCCTCTTTATGCACTTACTATCCTGCATTCATAACAACCTTTGAAATGGTTCCTGAATTGTCATCAATTCATCATTTCAGCCATTATTTATCCATAATATCACATGCACTGATCTCAATGCATCCATGCAATGCATCACAACATTTGCACCTTTACTTATGTAATTAGTCACTCACAACCTTCATATGCATCCATCCAATGCATAACTACAAGAGTCATAAAATATTTTTAATGCATATCCATTCAATGCTACCTTGCATTGATTCAGGAATACTATGCATTCAACATACCATGCATGGCCTAACCATGACTACTTAATATAGGATGCATTACTATAATCAAGATCATCAGTACTTACTTTCCTTGGGCGACCAAGCTCAATCCATATATATAGGCATGACACCTTTCTATATGAACATAGTATAACATTCAAATATCCACATGGCATGAGGTCTCTTACCTTTACCACTCCTTGGAATTTGTCATAATTAAACCATTACCTGCATGGATCCTACTTACACCTGCAACACTACCATTTTAGTTGGCATCTTGCAGAGGATTGTAGAATTTGCTCACCAACTTTTGATTATGGACTGGTTGCTTCATCCCTTCCTCTAGAGGGTTGCTAGACACATTTGTCAGCATCAACAACATATTAATCCAAGTGCATGTTGTCGTTGGTTTTTCCACTAACGCTAATACCAATGCAATAACTATCATTAGTGGTTCATTATAGATGTATAATCCTCAATATCCTACGTATGCAAAGCATATCCTCATGCATTTCATGCATAAAACTTTAGGAAATGTAATTATAATCAGCAAGATATGGTTTAGGGAAACTTCCTTTTTCGAGTCCCACATCCTCGCATGGAACTCCTCTTCCACACAACAATTGGTTTGACTTCATAGTCTTGCTACCTCTAGGCATGCAATTCTCAGACTTGTCCATATTGTCAGCAGCGACCTTCATTAGCACTTTTCTGCTCCATACTCAGATTCTGGCAACTTTCCCTTGTTCCCTACTGGATAAGCTTTCCAACGCCTATCCACATGCTTCATTTCAACCTCGGGTGTGAAAACCACACCACTTCTAAGAATGAAGGTTTTCACCAATTTTAGGCAAAACACACAATTGTATTTTGGTATGGAATGCAAACTTCAACCACCTGGGATTATCTTCCCTTTTCAGCCCTATAATCCACTGGCAGTCTGCTGAAAATCCACTGAAAAATAGTTGGAATTTGTTGAGAGAAATTCCACTTTGAAAAACCCAAAATTTCTTGAATAGAATCAGGTCTCATCCCAACTATCATTCCGGCGTTTCGCCAGTCGAAACGACTAATTTCCTCTGCTTCTCATTGGCAGCCATATAACTAACTCTTTCCGCTGTTCATCTACACTTCCATACTTCATCGACGATGCCAAAGGCTATCTCTTGGTGGTCAAACAGCTAACGTCTTCCGCCATTTCGGATCCCCATCCATCTAAGCCTCCGAGTCCTTTATCAGCACTGCAAAAGCCATCATCGAAGATTGAATCCTCTACCTGTCAGATTGCTAGTTCTCTGAGCTTCTAACACTTCGGTGGTCTGATCTTCATCTTTCATCCGACACTCATCGACAGTCCAATCCACTAAATTCTTCTGGCGTGTTGGGCCGATCCTCCTCTGGCTTCCGATGTACCGGCGGACTGATCCTCTAATTTTCTCTGACGTGTCCAACCCTCTAAAGTTTTCTTATGTTTTCTGTACTTAGAAGAAATTTGAAAATTTTTTCTTCTTCCTTCCACCACCGCATCGGCTGCTCAATCATCTAAATTTCGCTGATGGTTTCCATACTTAATGGAATTTTCAAAATTTTTCCTTTTCTACTTTCTTTTGCCGACGTATCGGCACCCTCAACATATTTTTTTTGCTGATGTCTCGGTGGCCTTTGAGAGATCCCTGCCTCAATTGCGGATCTTCCTTCCACTATCCTCCGTCGACAGCCAACAAATACTTAGAATATTTTTCCGCAATGTCTTCCTCCACCATCGTATCATCGGCGGTTCCCCCAACTATATTTCGTTGATATCCATCGACATTTCGGCTGGTCAATCCACTAAATTTTGTCGATCTGCTTGACTATTCTTCGCTGCTTATCGGCACCTCAAACAACTAAGTTTTGCCGACATATCGGCGGCCTTTGGTTGATTCCCTCTGCAACTGTGGCTATGGCTTCCACTGTTTTTCGTTGACGGCATCGGAAGTCCTTCCATCTAAATGTGCCGATGTTTCGATAGTCTTCATCATCTTTATTCCGTCGCTATTGCGGTGCCTTCATGATTTTCCATCCGCTTCGTCAGCTCAGACTTCCTCTATCTCTCGTCGTCTCCGGGGTCTGTATCAGAGGAGATTCCAACTAAGTTCACCGACGATCCAACTGTCTCAACACTTAGAAAATTTTTCCAAAGGATTTCCTCTTTATCGGCTTATTTCACCCGATGGCATTGGCTCTTAACACCTCTTCATTTCTGCCATTGCGGATCCCTTCCGGTGAGCCTCCCCTTTCTTCTGCTGTCATTGCTACATCAGAATACTTCTCATGAAACTTCCCGCCATTGCAGCTTCGTCTCTAGGTTCTATCCATTGTGCATCGGATGGGCATCCGCCTAGCTCATCTGATGATTTTCGGACTTAGAATTTTTTTGGAATTTTCTCCTATTTTCTTTTGGGTAGTAGGCACCCTGCCTTAGTTAACTGATTCTTCATGGCCCTCTGAGGCCCAATTTCTGCAACATATGCTCTGTCACTACATCTTTATGGCCCATTCAGGCCCATGCTGCAAGCTTTGCTTTGATACCACTCTGTAACGTCCCCGACCCTCTGAACGACGAAGAGGATGCTACTAACACCAAACAAACGGGTAGACAGCCCCATGAACATGAACAGGGATAAATGCGGATATTAAAAAGCTTAACATAATACATACTAAGATGCATAAAACATGCAAGGATACATCGTTACTCAACATTCAATGGAAGAAAACATATAGATTTCAACATTCAACATGTTCTTCATAATTCATGAAACAATAGATATAATTGCAGAGATGAAACAATCAAGAGTATTGATCTTTTGATAAAGAACTTGCCCTGCAACCAGCTACATCGCTACAATGTTCCACCCAACCATAGGCTAGAGTGCTCGTCAATCTCTCAGCAACACTGCCACCCCCAAGCTAGCCATGATTCCTCAAGGAATAAGGGTCAATGCAGGCTTACACATAGCCAAGGTACACAAAACAGCCAAACCCACACAGTAGGGTTCACCAGGCCATTCAGGAGCTAGGAAAGGCTAAACGCTAAATTGGTGGTCTCAAACACCAGTCTTCTCGAGCATACCAAGCCTTTAATCCCACTCTTAATAGTCCAAAGACCAACCACTACATACCGCAGCAAAAAAACCCATTCATAGCTCTGTGTAGAAGGCAAGGACAACCGGGTGGCAACCCCAAACAAAATATGAACACAGCTCAAGTCCACAAGACAACTCAGAGTTGTTCTTGACCCTAGCGTGGCCAAAACAACTCAACAACAACCCAAAACCAGGGTACATCAACAGCCCAAACTCACAATGAAAACTATGGCAACCTTACACAGTCTCAAAACAGGGGCAGAAGCAGAACTCCCAGCATAGACATGGGAGGACTCAACCAATGGGTGTGGAAATCAACGGCCGTCCAACATCTAAAAGCCCATAGCACACAACTCCTCAACGCAAACGTTGAAGAACGTTACACAGACAGAAATGGGGAAAGAACCAATTCTCCATCAATCTGTCCATGAAGGGAAAGGACACAGCCAACAAATTTGGAAAACAACAGTCCATCAGTAACAAAATAAATCCCACAATGATTCTTCACAGTTTGGCAATGGTGGAGGCAAAAACGCCGACTCCATGTGTGAGGAAGGTGGACCGACCTCCTCCTGCGTGTCCCTACGTGAGAGTGAACCCAAAATGGAGAGAATGGCGGTGGAGGTTTGCTTTCCAACATGAGGTCAACCTGCTGGTGGAGTGTGCGTGTGGGCAAGGACTAACAGTCCTGCCACACTCCACTCCCAACCATAACTACCTCAACTACTCAACAAAAAATTAAAGTGGTAGTTGGATAAGACAAGGAAAGATGGGCAAATCAAACATGGTGGTGACACATGGATTCCCCCCCATGACTCAAGGTTCATCATTCCCCCCCCCTTATCCTTTGGAATCATGCCCTTTTCATTTTAATGTTGCACCATCATAGCTGGCTGTAGGTTTAGTTTAATTGATGTGCATATTTACATGATGCCAAACTATAATGTGCCGAATAGCATGCTATACCATCGGCAACTACCCCTATTTTTGAAACATACACAACCAAATCAATGGTGGGGATATTTCCTTTAGCTCCTCACCACGATTAATTACATTATATACATCATGCAAACGGGGTCAAAACCGGGGTGTTACACTTCTATTCTTGCGTGTCCTGTTTGTGGTTCCATTTTTGTTAATGATGTTTTCTCCCTTTCTTTACATCATGGTATTCTCTATCACCACTATTATTCTTTGCATATAGACACTTATAGATACAAAATGTCCTACGTTCCCATAGTTAAAGCATTTAAAGGGAATATTGCCTTCATATTTTCTAACAAAGGGAAGATTACCAAATCCATTTTGAGTTTTCTAACAAATTGTGGTTCCTCTATGTTTGATTCACAGGTGGAGCAATCACTTTATTTTTTTTTCTATTATCTATTTTCTTTGATGCTTTCAAAGCTACTTATTCCTTCGATGGAATTACTTATTAGGTCCCCATTGCATATGCAGTAAGAATCCCATGCAATTCGTCCATTTTCAATTTATTAAGATCTTTCATTTCTTCAATAGTGGAAACTTTGACATCAAATATTGAGGAGAGTTACCTTAACATCTTTTGTACAATCAACATATATCAACCTTGTCACATCCCCACCCGTTCAATAGAGAGAAGACATGACTATTGTGCTAATCAAATTCAACAATCAAATCCCCATAACGCAATATAAAATGAATTGAACTTGAAAAAATACACAGGTGTATAAAACATGCAATATACAATAGAAAAAATTACATTTCATTCAAGCATTCAACATGTTCATCATAATTCATTAAAAAATATATAGTTGCATAGATTACACACAAGAAATACTTATCTTGAAACAAGCTTGTCCCGCAACCAGCTACATCGCTGCAATGTTCCACCCAACCATAGGCCATTGTGCTCATCAATCTCTCAGCAGCAAATCCACCCCCGAGCTAGGCATGATTCCCACCAGGAATAAGGGAACTACAACAGGCTCACACATATCCAAAGACATAACACAATTCAGCCAAGCCAAAACTAAATTTGGGTTTATCAGGCTGCTAAGGAGATGGAAAGGTTGAACTACTAAGCTAGTGAGCTCAACCATAGAGATATTGACACCTGCAATAGATCTAGGTTGGATTCTAAAACATCTACACACTCAACACAAGGAAGCATCCCCTTCTCTGCTACACAATCCCTTGGGCTATGCCTTCCCTCCTAGTGCTCTTTAGGGTTTGCAAAGAAGAAAAACAACTCCTCTTTATCTATCTGTTAGGTTGCCTTCTAAATTAGGTTTATCAAGATAATTCAGACCCAGTTCCACTCCAGACCAGTTCAGACAAAGGAAAAGGATGCAAACACATCAAGCTACAAAATTCTGGGTTGAGGAAAACATTTTGCAACCAAAAACAAATTGGTAAAATGGTGAAAAACAACCTAGAATGAGCAATTCATATTCAATAATGATTATGGGCATGGCATGAGCCAAATCGACTGCTACAAACCCCAAAATTGTAATTCGTTGTTGTCCATTCACTCCACAACACCAAAACAATTTTCCTGGGCATGCACAATGAGGAAAACTATAAAATTTGTGAATAAAAGAGCCAATCACTGAGCATTATGAAACAACTTCCCATCCATGGGGAAAAATGAAGAAAATTATTGCCCACGTGAGGGAAAATGCATAGGTGAGCTCTCCAAGCTTCCACTATGTGAGGAAATGGAGGACATGGGTGAACCACAGAATGGGCATGCATTTTTGGGTGTTAACTTGGCCCATAAGTCAAAATCATGTTTCCCAAAAACTGATGGCTTATCCAATTCCAATTTGGACTTCCATACTCTTCCCATCCCCATGCAATAACTACCTCAACCAATTTCTGGCAAAAATAAATGATTGGTTGAATAAGACAAGAAAGATGGTCGACAACTTGATGGGTCTTCCCCTTGACATTTGGATTCCCCCCCATTGGCTCAAAGGTTTGAATATTCCCCCCCTTATCCTTAGGAAATCATGCCCTCATCTCTTCAATGTTGCATTGACATAGCTAGTTGTGGGTATTTTAATTAAATTGCATATTTACATGGTGCCCAAAATTATAATGTGCCTAGATAGCACAAAATACCATCGGCATCGATTTTAATCGCTAAAACATAAAATGCTAAATCGATGGTGGGGCTTTTTCCTTTAGCTCCACACCATGATTAATTACAATATTTACAACATATACTTATTTAATGCAAAGAGGGTCAAAACCGGGGTGTTACAAACCTTTTCACAAAGTCCATTGATGGTGTTGAGAATTTCATACACACAGAGTAGACAGGCTGCAACATTTTCTTCATCCTTTGTTTTTAGACTCTCCAACTGTCCTCTATGAGTTTGGAGCTTTACCTTATTAACCTCGTTATTTCCTTCAAAGATATTTTGAAGCTTGTCCCAAATTTCTTTTGCTAATTCACAATGCATCACTTTGACAAACTCAGATTCTGATAAACCATACAAGATGAGATTCATGGATTTTCCATTATTTTCACTAGGCTCCTTCCCAGCCACATTTGTTGGTGGATTTATTGGTGGTGTATAACCATTCATCAGTGATTCTTAAATATCAAACCCGATTGTAATTAATATGTTCACATATTTATTCTTTACAATAAATAGTTTATTCCATATAGCAATGGAACTTTGTTTGTGGAAAAATATTCTTGATTTTCCATGTCTGATCCCAATATCTACCTTCCAATGGTTATATTGTTCCTGGAGGATCTCACTTTGTTACCAATTGTTGAACACACACTTATACAGAGGGAGGGGGGGAGGGGGGTAAATCAATATAATACTGTTTTCACTTATTTAAATTCAATTAACAAAACAAAACAATCACACATAAGATTTACATAAGATTTATCAATTAGAAAACACGAAACATATGACTTATGTGGACACCATTTTGGGAGAAAACCACAAAAAACTTCTCCTTATAAGTTTTTGTAGACATCAACCAGCTGGAGACACCAATCCCCAATGATACAAATCGTTGTAGGAACCAACCTACTCTTACAGGTCTACACATGCATCAATATGCTGTTAGATATCTTCGTAGGAAAACCTACTAGAGACAACAATCCCACAGTTAAGCACCAATTTAGAAAGAGACACCAATCCCTTTGTTTAAGTAGCAGTAACCGCTTAATTATGATTATTTCTTCCTTGAATAAGACTTTTTTGAATAATCAATCATATTTCCATCACTATTCTTTCGTGCACCTTCTTCACATATACATACTTCTTCTTGAGTGGTTCCTCTTAGAATGATATCATTTTTTCGCTCACATGCTTTCTCTTGAAATATTTTTACTAGCTATGATAAAATAAGAATAAAATTTGGTTAATTATGTCTTTTTAATTACACTTTAATCATAAATTATAACAAATTATAAAACAATATATGTATAAATAAATTTCAATTTTGAATAGAAACTTGATTTAATAAACATACCAAATAATTACAATATTATTAACTAAAAAAATTAAACAATTAGAATGAATTGGTAATTTTTTTAAACTATTAAGATAATAAAAATTCTTTATGAAAAAACAATATCATAAATTCAAAAGGTTAAATCAAGAGCAATCAATAAGTATTCACTTAAAATAAAATAACATGTATGTGTCTCACAAAATGGGATGGAGTGTTTGTGTGTATAAATAATTAGAAGGGAGATATAAAATAATTATAAGTTCTAAGGCAGATTTATTATGAATAATAAAATATGGAAAAATGTATTCATGTTTTTGTTGTATAAAGTTAATAATATTTATAATTTTATTTATTCAATTTAAATTTATAAATATTAAAAAAACACACACATTTAGTGTAAAAGTTAATGAGTATTTTTAATATATTATAAATATATAGATACTAAAAGATTTATAATTATGTATTTATGGGTAGAGTAGAGTATTTAAAGGTTTAAATATGTATGTTTAAAGTTAATGTGAATTTGATTTTATGTAAAGTTAGATTAGTCTTTGAATACTTATGATTTGTATGTCAAGTTAGATTAGTGTTTGAATAAACACGATTTATGTGTGAGGTGTTATGAATTCAATTGTGTTTGGAGTTAAGAGTGATGTTTGAGTATGTTTGTTTTGAGAGTGAATGTGGTGTGAAGTTGATGGAAAAGACTATGTATGAAGTTGACTAAGATTTCATATTTTTCCCTACAAGGTCTCTAGGGGTTATAAGAGTTGTGCCATGTGAGTATCCTAAATGTACAAATAAAAATGGATATTAAAAATGTTATGGAAAAAAAATGCATACTTAGGATATGTTGTGAAAATTGGGAGCTTTTAATTGAAGATGTTTAAGAGGAAATTCAACAAAGAAATTATATATTTAAATGAGCATAAATATAAATGATGAAGGACACATTATTTTTTATAAAAGCTGGAGACTTGGAAGCCTCCAAAGTTAAGTTGTTTCTATGTCAATTAATTGGGTTTATGCTCAGATGATGTACTCATAGTAAACTTCAATATAGGAAAAACAAAAGTATACATTTATTAAATTTCTATATATTTATGTAAGCCAATAAAAGATCTCTAAAATTTAAAAAAAGTTACTTAACCACACATACTTCTGAAATATACAGAATGATCAATACCAGTTTATTCCTTGGAACAGTTGAAACCAAATACTTGAAATAATTTATTCCTTGGAACAGTTGAAACTAAGTACTGGGACTAAAGAAAATTATTTAAGAATTAAATTGTGAACAGAATCCATTGAACTTTTGAATAAATATTGCTAAAATAACTCCAAAATATTTATGCTACCCGAACAAAAGAAATTTAAGACTCTTGTGTTACTACATTCAATTGAAAATTTAGTTTGTACAAACTTAAAATATTGTATTGAAACTAATGTCTCCTTCAGCTTAAGCTGTAGCTGAAGGAAGAAAATGCAGTATTTTTATCACAAATATATCCAGATATACAACAAAAGAAGAGAGAAGAAAATGCAGTATTTCTATCGCAAATATATCCAAATATACAATAAAAACAGAGAAAGGGGAAGCCACTACAGTAACGATTTCACTTTTAACAAAAACAAAGATAGGGGAAGCCACTACAGTAATAATTTCATAAGCATGGGAGACTAATCCTACCACAAAATGCACTCTTGTCTTACAGATTTATTGATGCTGTTAATACCCATTAGCTATTGGGCTTGAAAAACTTTAAAAAAATATTCAAAACCGAGACTACTGTATTAGCCCTAAAAAAAAATCTTAAATTAAATATAGCCTACTGACAGAGCTTTAGCCCTGTGGATCAGGCCGGACTAGATTAGATAGATTAGATTAGGTGCTGCTGTCTCCATCCCATTGTTATACCCCAAATCATCAGAGGTGGCTTTAGCAAGACCTGAAGATTGCTGCTGCAGGGACAAGTTGTTGTATAAATTATTTCCTACAAAGTGCTCTGGAGGTATGAGCATGTTTCGGCCATAAGTCAGAGCAGATCCTCCTGCATTTTCACCAAAGATGACTGTGCTACGATCAGTTGGATTGGCCACCAGTAGACCATTGATTGCCAAAGCATTGGAGGTATCGGTGTAAATTCCTGGAGTGGAGTTGCTTATATAGCCATTATTCTTATTGTTAGTAACAACAGATCCCAAGCTCATGAGGTTGTGAAGGTCATGAGTACTACCTGCATTACCATTGGCCTGGAGATACTTGCAGGGGTGATTACCTGCAGAGTACAATTGCGTGTGGAGATCCTGATTGTATAATGACACCTTTTGCAGCTGATATGCTGGCTGCAATGGTTTTGCTTGCTGTTGTTGGATGGCCATAAGATGCAGACACTTGGGTCTAGCTGCATTGTTGTGTCTAGCTGCATTGTTAATATAACTGGTTGCATCTGTCTGTGAACTTAATGTACGCTCCTCATTGGTACTGCATCCATTATTCGTTGGTCCGTCCACAGCTGATTCGGTTTCAAGCCTGGGACGCTTTGCAGCTCCTATTGGCAATATGCTGCTTTCGAGTTTTTTCAGCTCGTATTTACTCATATCAAAGTTGGTTAAAGCATTATGGCCTTTGAATTTGATGGCAGCAACATCATAGGCTTCGGCTGCCTCTTTCTCTGAACCTGTAAGTCAACCAAGTGGCAAGTGAATTAATGTATGCATGATGATTCATGAATTGAATATATATTACCGATGGGCGGCGTTCCATTAATGGAGCTATACTCATTATTATAATATATGTTTTGAAGATACTCACTGAATGTTCCTAGGTAATGCCCATTTATACGAGCTTGCCACCTTCTATGTTGATGGTGTCTGCAGCCATAGTGTAGTACCATACCATTCAGGTTAGTGTTCAGCTGCAGATAGATCTCAATAGAACTAGTTCAGAAAATCAAAATTCTATCAAATCAAAAGTATACCTGCTTACTCCCCTGTATTGTGATGCACCCCTTGAAAAGCCACTACTCTTTCTACAAAATAAATCAGAGCAACTGTCTGTTACTAATTATTTCCATGTAAAACTAAATGGATTCTGAATGAAAACTTTCTCAACTGAAAAAAGGACTTACCGCCTGAGAGACGCGACATATTCTTGCGTCGTCATGTTCTGCATCTCTTCGAGGGCATCCTTGTATTGACTAATCTGAATTGAATCAAGGGAAGCTTTGTTGTTAAGAATGGGAACCTAAAACGTCTATGCAACGCAGAAACAAATATATTTGTATTATTAGGTTGAATCCGGCATTAGCATAAAATCATACGTCAAAGTTTATGGTTGCTTCTTGTCCCTGGTACTTAAGCGCTGCCATATCATGGGCTCTCGCAGCGTTTTCTTCTTGAAGGTACACACCTACAAAATCAGAGAAATCGCGAGTTATCTAAATAAATGCGTTACGGCTGAGGTTGTAGAGGCTGTAATTTGAAATTATCAATACAGAAATGTTGAAATATTTTAATTTTTTTAATTTTTTATTTATTTTCTTAATGAATCCTAGTTTACGTTTTGGGAAAAGATACACAAGTCCCCTATTTTGGGGCAGGCGTTTAACTTTTTGGAAGTTGGGTGCTCACCCTCGCAATTTTCACCAGTATATGTAAAAGACTGAGAATATGTAAAAGACAGAGAGACTACTGGTTGGTAATTTAAAAGATTAACAGTACAATGACTAAATATTTACTCACCCAAACCGACTGAAGAAGATTTGAACGGGTATCCAGGATTCACAGATGGCAACGACACACAAATCAATAATCATATGAGTATCCATACCAAAATCGATACGTTTTAAAGGAAACAATCTACTTGAACCATACTCAGAATTTAAACACTCACTATTCCTTTCATTATATTTATCCCACAGCTTCGCTTGGAATCGGCCAGTCCATTCATTCCTGCAAAAATCCGAGAGAAATTTCCTTTAACAAAAGAACCCTCATTTGAAAAACAAAACACATATTGAAAACTAGTTGTCTCAATCCATAATCCATTATCCTTTGATGAGTTTATCAATCTATAATAATGATAGTAAACAATTGATGTTTACCATGGTACTCTTGATAATAATGCCCACAATAATAAGAAAAAAAGCCCGATCGCAATCCCTGTTATCAATATCGTCTTACCTGCTAACTCCATGATATACTGAGGTCCGGTGGCGGCCCAGTGAATGATCCGCTGCCCTCGACCCAATTGTTCTTGCTGATTCCAATGGCGTGATTGCGGCTTCCAACGAACGTTTCTTACTGTTGAGAGATGAGGGGCTATGGCCATGACCATTCTTTTCTTTTGCGGTTGACGTGGTAGCAGAAGCTCCAATATGGGCAGCAAAATTGGTGGTATTGTTGGCCTTCATTGCGCTTGCAGCTGGCACGGATTCAACATTGGCAGTTGTGGTAGTAACAGCTGCAGTAGTGATTGGAAATAAATTTGCAGTATTGTCCGTCATATGGATTTTTTCTGAGTCTGCTGGGTGGTTATTCGGTGTGGACGGCGGTACATATATCTTGTTCGCGGATTTCTGAGGGAACTCGAGACTACAGTAGCCTTGAACTTCGTCGGGTTCAACAGATTGAAATCCTGCAACATTAATAGAATATCAAGAAATGAATGATTTGACAACATTCTTAACCCAAATAAAACTGTGGAAATAACACTGGATTCCTGATCTATAACCTAGAATGGTGCTGATCGTTTTGGACAATCATGAAGGAGATTGCACTTTCTGAATCTCTGGGGTACTAAATCAAATCTATATTTCATTAGTGAATATATGAACTTTTGGACGTACATCACCTTTTTCATGACCAGATCTAAACTTAACCAAGATGCAAACTGCATTATTGGTGCATACCTGCATTGTTGGGTCTATTGAGGGCTTCCAGAAAGGACAGTGTCCCTGCATTATGCCTCAGTGGCCCTGCAATCTTCCTCAACGCACTTGCGCCTACCTTCTCCAATGTCTGCGGCTTTGAGTTTGAAGCGAGCTCAACGATGTTGTATCCAAAACCCACCATGGAGGAATTGGATGCGGCCACCATGCTGTTTCCTGAAGTTGACTGATTCTCATGGCCACCTGAAGCCATTGTGGATATGACTCAACAAGACAGGAAAAGAATCCTAGAAAGGAATATGACTGTTGATTCTCAAATACCCTCAGCCTTTCCAACACAAACAAATAATTAACAGAGCAACGCAAAGTATGGCTCTAACAACCCTACTTTTCAATCCTTTTCTGATCAGGCCGGGGCATCCGAGCAAATACACTGTTCTCCAGTTGTGGTTGGGATTGGGCGGGCTTGCTCTTTATATATATATATATATTAGGAGAAGTTTCTGGAAATATTGCTTTTCTCAGTCAACACTTTGGGGGAAGTGTACTTGACAACCAAAACCTCCTCATCCACCGGGTCGGAAAAATAAAATTAATATATTTATCGGAAATATAAAATTAATTTGTTAAGAGATATATTTTAATTAAGAGGCATGACTTATAATCTTTGAAACTCATATATATATGTTAAGCTTGATGAGTTAGCTTCAATGGTTGAGAACTATGAGTTGTAAGCATAAAGTCTCATGGTCGAACCTCGGTGGCTATGCATAGATATATAAGGGCCTCACTTGATGTCACCACTTGATTAGGCTCCTTAATCAAAGCCAACAGGGTCAGGTCCCTTTGGGTGCCTCCTTAAGAACACTTCCTATGAATGTAGCAATGGTGTTGTAATTAAGATCCATTTTAAACCTGGATCTATCAAGCACCTAGAGGGATCGAGTTTCTTGAGATGTACAATTTATTATTATTTGGATCTCTCTCGGTAGTTGATAGATCTGGGTTTAAAATGGATATATGCTAATTTAATTTTTATTTTATGGGTATATGATGAAGAAGGAAAATGCAAACGTTGGTACTTCTACAAAACTGACTGAAAAAAATCATGAGGTACTTTAGGTTAGTATATAGAAAATAAACAAGATTAGTAGTCTTTCATTTGGTGCCAATACTAGTGGAGCATCTATATAGTATGTAGTATGAGCATCAAAAAGTCTGTGGAAGGTGGTTTTGAGGCTATTCTTGTTTGAATCTAGCCCTTATAGTGATTCACCATTAATCGCCTATCCTTCACATGCTTCTGCATTTAGTAGTTGTGCTGCAAATTTGGTATTTCGTGCAAGCAGGGAGGGGACCTAAGTATAGCCCAAACTGAGCTCAATACTCATAAATTATAATGCATTTGCCATTGATGAGCATCGTGCCACCAAAAATGGCATGGAATTTTGTGCTCAAAGTGTGTCATGAGGTTATAACTCTAATTCTATTTCTGACCTACCTGTTTGAATTTCTGCTTTTCTATGCAATGGTGCTTGCTTGAATCCCTCGCATCTCAACTCAACTAGGATAGGGAATAGGCATTCTATTTCCATTCAAAATAAAAAGATGTCTCTTGTGAGGAAAATCATGCGCTATGTTCTTAGTGTAAAAAGATCTGTATATTTTACCTCCTTGGCCCTCTATAGTAAGATAGGCGAGCATCTCAACTCAACTAGGAGGCAGGATAGGAATATTGTTCCCATTCAAATCAAAAGATGTCTTGTGCAAGGAAATGCATGTGCCATGTTCTTTGTGTGAAATGTTATATACATTTTAGCTCCTTGGACGTGTTGTCATCAACAATATTCATTGTGTTAGCATATGTACCTGTAGCATAGATAATCAACAATATATAAGAATATCAGCTTTAATCACTTGAGTACATAATTCTTTTTTGTGTTTTCCTAGCTCCATAGTTATAAGGCTTACCAACAGAAATGCATAAGATTCAACTGGCATTTCTTAATGATGTAGGATCCCTATTCAAGCTGCCAATCAGGATGACATTTCCAGCATTATACCCTAGTTTTGACTCTGAAGATTTATTCAATGATGATCCACTACGAATGCATGACAGCTCTGTGGATAATAGGAATATCTTCTCTAGCTTGCTCTCTGCATACTACATTGTATGCAATAACTGTTACTAAATAATTTACAAGTAGTCTATGTAGTACATGTCATGGGAATATGCCGACAAGGGAAAGCTTGTAAATGAATGAAGCTCAATCTACTTGTCAACCTTGGAAGCAAAAACACGATTGCAGTATCATTGTTTTCAAACACAACAAGTAAGGATACTACCAAATGAAAGCTAACCTGCTTTCATAGCTTCATCGTGCATCCATTAAAATGCTTCAACATTGCCTCTGACACAATGTCATGTTTGCTATATTATACAAAATATAAAGTCTAAACAAATAGCACCCACACACTTCACCCTGCACTTGACATAATGGTATACAACAGTATTATCTATATGTGGATTACATCAAAATTTCTCAACACATGAGGATGGACTTGTCTTCCTAACTATGAGAACTTCTGCATGCATTTAGAACACTGATAATGATAGGTTCCTATGGTTTCATTCCCAAACCATGCATTTTGTACAAGAGTTTCAATGCCTCTTTACTATACCCATGTCTTAAATGTCCTAAAATTATCACATTCCAAGGCACTGTGTTTTGGTTGGGCATGTTGTCAAACACATATTGTGCTTGAACCAAACTCCCGCACTTAGCATACAGGTCAATAATGGGACTTCCTACAAAGAAATTCGATTCAAATTGAGATTTGTTAATGGAACCATGGATCTGCTTGCCCTGCTCCAGAGCTTTGAGGCCAGCACATTCTCTAAGCACACTTGTATAGGTAAATTGATTTGGTTTCACTCCCTCATATCTCATTTGCTCTAAAAGTACTAGGGCATCCTCATTAAAACCGTGTTGAAAACATCACGCAGTCATCGCAGTCCACAAAACAACATCCTGTATGGGAATCCCTGCAGAAAGATGCCCTGCATATGCCAGATCCCCACACAAGTTCCATATAAGCCAACAAGATAACTCCACAAATGTATATTTGGCTCATTCATTTTTTATAATCCTGGCATGAACCTGTTTTCCATGTTTCGAGGATTCAAGAAGAACACATTCCCTAAGAACACTAATAAGGGTAAATTTGTTAGCTTTTATGCCTGCTCTTTGCATTTGCCAAAAGAGTGCTATAGCCTCCACACCATACCCATTCTGTGCATAACCTGCAATCATTGTAGTCCACAAAACATTATTTCGTTTGTGCATTCCATAAAACACTTGCCGTGCATCCAATACACAACCACACTTGACATACATATCAATAAGGGCACTACCCACATAAGCATCTGACTTGACTTTGGTTCGAATGATGGCAGCATGACCCTGCTTCCCTCGTCTTAGCGCACTCACCTTAGCACATGCTTTCAGCACACTCACAATATTGAACTGATTGGGTTCCACTCCTTGGCATTGCATTTGACAAAAAAGTATTAAGGCGTCCTCTCCATGACCCTACTTGGTACACCCTGCAATCATTGCAGTCCACGAAACAACATCTCGTTCGACCATTCTATCAAATACTTGGAATGCATCCATAATTCTTCCACATTTCCCATATAAATCAATGAGGACACTCTCCAAATAAAAATTTGGTACACAACCACTTTTAATAATCAACCCATGAGTTTGTCTTCCAAACTCTAGAGCTTCTACCTCAACCATAGCCTTGACTGCACTGACAAATGTAAATGCGTTAATCCTCACACCTTCACAATGCATTTGATAAAAGAACCTCAAAGCCTCCTCTGCAAGCCCATTATGTGCATAGCCCGCAATAATTGTTGTCCATGACACTGTACTTCTTTGGGACATTTTGTCAAACATTTGGCGTGCATCCAATAATCTCCCACACTTTATATACATAGTGAGAATAATGTTACTCCGAAAGATGACAGGCTTGAAACCGGTTTTGATCAGATGGGAATGGATGCACTGCCCTTTTGGCGATGCTTTCACATCAATACAAGTCTATAAAGGAGAAACATACATAGTCATGTCCACCCACATGCATGGCTGCTTTGTGAAATGTAAAATCTCTAGCACCTCCTTCAATAAACCCACCTTGATTATTGTGTTCACGTCGGTTTTATTTGGGTTTTTTTCGAATCCTCCATTAACAACATTATTGGTAAGATACAAATTATTGTTCAGGGTTTGGTTCTTATTCTCCATCTTGAGACGAGCATAATGACTATACAGTATAGTCCTATGCCCTCTCATGATTGTAGTTTGTTAAGTATATCCGATTCTAGTCCTTCTCTCAGTGTTTCAAGTCATCCTGATTTTCCAAAGAAAAAGATAAAAAGACAGCCTCATCCTATACTCTATGGCCCCATGAATATGTTGACATCCAATGATGTTGGGGATCATGTACATATCCAAGTCAAACCACTGCAACATCACCTTGGGAAGCGAATAAACATTATGAATTGGCATCACAATATATCCTAACCATTTGTCCTTGTGGGTATTCATTAGCTTGATGGAAGAAGGAACTTTGCTCATCCCATGGTGAATAGGATCCATGTGAAGCACCAACTATTGGGTTGATCATCCTCTTTTGATTCTCCTTATTGCTCCACTTATACATGGCTCTAGGATGGTCATGCTTATCTACTATATCCTTGGCATCCACACTAAGATAATTGTTCTTGATAGGTATCATATAGTGGTACACTTACGGTTGCTAGGGAATAGTGATTTTTGCAATCCCATTAAGCCAATTTCTTGAGTTTTTTTCAAAATTCCTAGAAAATGTTTATGGATTTCATAACCTGCTTGATCATATATTGTGAACTTATACAATCTATCATCATTTTCCAACCATTAGATACTCAAAGTTGTGTATTGATCATTTTTACCATTATAAAGGACTCTGTAAGTTAGGTTCCCAAATTCTTAAAGGGTGCTAGCTCAATGGAAGAGTGCCTGCCTTACAAGCAGGAGGTTGGTGGTTTGATTCCTCCATGCCCAAATGATATTATAATATTGCTTACAAACAACTAAATTAGTAAGCAAAAAAGAAGAGATAAGTGACCAAACAATGGGAGATAAGTGAATAAACAAAATGACCAAAATTCGTATATAAAATTACTAAAAAGGACTAAATTAGTGACCACAAAATGAGATATGTGGAACTAGGCATTAAAAAGGATGCAACATGTGGCACTAATGATGAAGCCAAACATGACGCTGACGTTGATATGTTAGAAAAATAATGACGCAAAACTAGGCATTAAAAAGGATGCAACACATGGCGCTAATGATGAAGCCAAACATGGTGCTAATGATGAAGCCAAACATGTCATTGATATGGTAGAAAAATAAGACGTTAATTTAGATGCAAAACATGCTGCTACATAGGAACCAACATATGTTGCAACAATCAAAGAAACATTTGGTGTCATGTTGGTAGCAAAACATGATGCAAAAAATGAAGCAAAATTGGTGCAAATTTGAAAGCAAAAATTGACACATATTCAGAAGTAAAACATGGTGCAAAATGGGATGCTAAAGTGGTAGCAAAAATTGATGCAATATTGGATGTTGATTTGGATGCTAACATGATGATATTAAGGATGCAAATATGGCGCTAACGGGGATGTCACTTAAGAAGCAAAAGAGGACACTTGCTAGGAAGCAAAATAGGACGTTATTTAGGAAGCAAACCTCGACATTGTTTAGGAAGCAAAGTTGGATGCTATTTTGGAAGCAAAAAATAGACGCTATTTTGGACGTCATAAAGGATGCTATTTAGGAGGAAAAACAAGACGTTTTTTGAGACACTTTAAGTTTTTTCCATGACGCGTCCCATTTAGCATCTAGTTTGACCACTCATTATAAAAAAATTACACTTAAAAGGGACGCTAAATGGGACGCTAATTCCAGGATTTGTTGTAGTGACATCAAAATGGCTCTGCACTTATATCTGATCATGGGATGAACACATCAACCATGTCAGAAAGGCTCACCGACTCATCACTACTCTTTGGAGGGAACCTTGATCTGGAGAACACCAAGCTTCTCTCTGAAGTAATCAAACTTCACTCTAGCTAATGGTTTGGTTAGCACATTAGCTATAAGCTCATCCTTCGTAACATACTGGAGCTTAACTGCTCTTCTCTACACCATATTTCTAATATAGCAATATTTGATCTCGATATGATTCAACTTGTCATGGAACACTAGGTTCTCTGAAAACTTCACACAACTCTGATTGTCACAATATATGCAAGTAGCATCCAACTGGAGATCAAACAAATCAGATAGTAACTTCCTAAGCCACACTGCCTCATAGCTAGCTGAACAAGTTGCAACATACTCTGCTTTGGCGGTACTTAGTGCCACACTAGATTGCTTCTTGCTAAACCATGAGATCATACTTGATCCCATACTGAAGCAACACCCTGAAGTGCTCTTTCTATCAATGGAAATGCCCGCCCAATTTGAATCCACATACTTTTCCACGTTAATCTTCTAATTTTCCTCATACTTGACCCCATAATAAACTATACCCTTCAGGTACCTTAGAATATGCTTTGCAGCAATCAAGTGAACATGTCTTGGATCTGGCTCAATGTGTTCACAACAAAGAAAATATCTGGTGTCGTATTCATCAGGTACATCAAGGACCCAATCATCTGACGATACATCGTAGCATCAACCGCTTCTGATGAAGCATCACTCAATAGATTCAGGTTCGATGCCATATGTGTGTTCATGGATTTGCAGTCCATCATCCCTAATCTCTTCAGGATCTCTACTGCATACTTCCCTTGTCCCATGGAAATTCCATCTGCATTCTGCCACACCTCCATGCCTAGAAAGTAATGCATCATACCCAAGTCCTTCATTTTGAACTCAGCAGCAAGCTTCCTCTTTGTATCATCAATCAACCCATTCTCACTTGTCACAAATAGATCATCCACATATAGTAGTAGTATCACTAGGTTCCCTTCTTCAACCTTGTAGTAAAATTTGGAATCCCCTTTACTCTTGGTAAAGCCCAAACTAGATAGGAAACTATCAATTCTGCCATGCCATGTCCTAGGTGCTTGTTTCAAACCATACAAGGCTTTCTTTAACTTACACACATGAGTCTCCCTATCACGTGTCTCAAAACTGAGTGGCTACTCCACATACACTTCCTATTCTACTACACCATTCAAGAAAGCGGTCTTGACATCCATCTGGTGTATCTTCCATTTAATTACTGCAGCCAGAGCAAGTACTAATCTGATGGAAGTGTATCTTGCTAAAGGTGCAAAAGTCTCTTCATAATCTATTCCTTCTTTCTCAGAGAATCCACGAGCCACAAATCTTGCTTTATATTTCTCTATGCTACCATTTGCAACATGCTTGATCTTGTAAATCCACTTGGAAGTTACAACAAACTTCCATTCTAGTCTTGGAATAACATCCCAAACATCATTCTTCATGATCGATTGATACTCCTTGATCATACCATCCTTCCATTCCTTCTTTTATTCTATTTCTTCATAGTTGGAAGGTTCTTTATCTATGAAGTCACTTAATATGGCTACATAACTGGAGCAGGACCCCGTTCTTTTCCTCTCTCTATGTATCTCTTCTAGAGCCCTGTATCTTTCTGCACCTTGGATAGCCTCTCGTACCCATGCAGGTTTCTTCTTGTGAGGACTTCTCTTGAGGTGGATCTATCAGTTCCTGAGGTTATTCCATTTCTTGATATTCTTAAGGAGTTGCTTCGTTCATAGTTGTATTATGGATTCTGGGTACTTCTGATTCTTCAAAGTCTTCAACAGGTCTTTTCTGGATTTGATGTAAGCCGAGTCTTCGTCAAATGTTACATCTCTGTTGTTTTTCCTACATTTCTAGAAGACCTTCAACAGCTTTTCTTGCAAGTGGTAGTGCCCTTTAGTGCACATGTGCAATCCTTCTATTCCACAGTTCATTTGGTTCTACTGAGTCATGAACCAAAGCTTGTTCTAGTTGGCCCTTCAATTTGTATAGTGCTCCCTCTTGTTCTCCAATTACTATTGCATCATCAATAGTCTTTCCTTTTGGCCACATGAGGACTTTTCCATCTATAAATGCAACCCTCATGCCTTTTGCATCTAATGCAGAGATGCAGAGAAGGTTCTTCTTTAGTCCTGGTACAAATAGGACATCCTTCATTTTCATAGACTTTCTAGAGTCTAATTTGTAGGAGGATTATCCACAACGTTTTATTGGATATTGGTAGTCATCCCCAAGTTTCACCTTGTGGGGTGATTCATGTTCTGATAGTTTCACAAATGATTCTTTGAATCCCGTCATGTGTTTGTAATCCCCACTGTTTATAAGCCAATCATTGCTTCCATGTGCGATGTTTTCCGTGAGAGAAGAAATCAAAACATATTCTTCATCACTTGAAGAATCATCACTGTCTTGTTTGATTCTCTTCTTGGAAGGATCATCATCTTCTGCATCATGAGCATGATGCCTTTTCTTGTTTCCCTTCTTCTTGTGAGAGCCGTTTTTGTTCCTAGGACAATCTCTAGCATAGTGTCCTCTTTCATCACATGTAAAGCATCTGAATTTAGGTAGCTTCTTGTTAGATATTTTAGGATGAGAGTGCTTACCTTGCTGATGGTCTGGTTTGCTCTTCTTGGATTGTACTGTGAGAGCTTGATATTCATTTCCCATCTTTTCATCTCGAGCTACTATTCAAGCTTTTTCTTGTGAGTATTCTTACCACAATCTGCTAAACTTGACTAGCTTCTTTCTGGCACGGATCCCTTGGATGAAAGAGTCCCATGCCCTAGGGAGACCATTCAAGGTGGTTGTCACAATTTTGGAATTCTATACTTCTTCATATACCACTTCAAGTTGTTCCCTGATTTGAGAGAACCTTGTAAAGTAAGACTAGATGGTCTCTGCATTTTGGATCTTTACATTCTTCAATTGGTTTCTCAGAGTCATCTTTTGGTTTATGTTCTTCCCTTCAAACAGCTTGGTTAGGGCATCAAACATCTCTTTAGGTGTATTTAGAGAGGACACCTATGGTATAAGGGGATCCTTGATTGAATCATCAATAATCCTCTTATCCATGACCAAATTCTTCTTATGTAAGGTCTTAGCATCATCTCCCTCTGGAACTAGAACCTCTTCAGTGATGTAAGAGTCCAACTCATTTTCTTCCAAGACTAGGGAGATCCTATACTTCCAAGCTTAGAAGTTATCAACTCCCTCAATATTTTCATCAAGCTTGGTATGATGAGACATCTTAATAGAGAAACTCAAATGAAAATGCAAAAGATTTATATATTACAAATTTAAGATGTCGGAACTAGATCTGGAGCTGAATTTATGCACAATTGGTTTTCTGGTTCAGGAGCCTATTAGGGTTTGACTTTCCTAGGGTTCTACCCAACCAAAAAATTTGATCTTGATATCTAAACTCTGATTTTGGGGACGAGATCAATCCAGGCTTGGGCTCACTCAAAAATTCCACTTATGTGGAAAGCCCTAATTTCCTGCAGTAGTGTTGGGTCAAAAACTGAAAATGCTCGGAATCAGATTCTGCTTCGACAGAAAGATGTGCCCTAGGGAGGAGATTCATCCCAACCACATTTTGCTGAAAATATGTGGAGAGAGATCCAAAAAGTAGGAATCCCTAACTTCAGCAGCTGCACATTGTCTTCTTCTCAGGTTAGGTCTGATACCATGTTATATTTTTAACATTTAAGCTATATCATCTTAGGGTCTTATCTAAGAGAATAACAAACACAACAATCAAACACAAGAGACAATGAACACAAACATTTTCCTTGAGGAAACCATAAAGGAGAATACCGTGCAACTTTCTTAGAGATAGAATTAACACCAAAAGTAAAACCCAAAGACATTAAGATGATCTCCCGACAACTATAGTCTCTCTCCTTCTCTCTCTCTTATCCCAACTTCTTCTTTCTCTCTCAGTTATGTAATACAACTAAGTGGGTGTGAATGTATGTTAAATAGGGAGGATCCCTCTCTATTTATACTAATTTCCGACTTGACAATAACTCACTAGGGCCGACTTCTCTAGGTGTTATCTCCTAAATAAATTAGTTTTCACTCAGTCAAACTCAGAAAAATTATTTTTTCTCAATGATGAGGATTTCAAGATGCATTATGAGATTTTATATGTGATTAACAAAGTTTAAATAGCTGGTGCTCTATTTTTCAAGAAAATTTGAAAGTTTAGCTTTCAATGGCTTAGGTAGTCTTTTTGACAGTTCATTAGCCACCGAAAAGCCATCTTTCGGCAGCTAACAGCTTTAGCTCAAGACCATGTTAACCACCGAAATCGTGTTGATCACGGTTTTTGAAAAGGGACTTTTAGTGGCTTAGGTGAAAATACAAATGGTTCATTAGCCACCGAAAGCCCTGCTTTCAGTAGCTAATACCGAAATTTCAGGGTGCTCCAAGCCACCGAAAGTGTTGTTTTACTGTAAAAAGTCATTTTGTTTAAATGGTGTTTCTGAGTGACTAGAGAATCATTTTGCAAAGCACGCAATTTTTTTTGTTTCTAACAGGTGATAGAACAATAACCTCTCTCAGTTTTCCTATAGGTGTTTCATATTGGGAGAGTCAAATCCATCTCTGAGACCTAATTTTCAGATCTAAGAATTTCCTGTTTGACACATGTTTTTGAAATACAGACCCCGGAAGGATTAAAATGAATTCCAAAACTCTGAGAGAGGTTTTTTCTAAAAAAAAAACAATATACAAAAATCTCTTTTAGTTTATACAAAGGTGTCACATATTTGAAGGAACAAATCCATCTCTGAGCCGCAGTTTTCAATAGTTTGGTCAAAGTTTTAGGGCAAAAGATGACCAGTCAGTCCTCTAGGTGGAATTTTCGACCTCATCTATCAGTCCATGAAGATTTGCTACAGATGTTGAAGAGTTCAAAGATAAAAACTAGCCCCCAAAGAATCAACTGACTATTAGGGAAAATACATGAACTAGAGTTCTTAGGAGGAAAATCCAAACCCTAACCCTAAAACACATCTTGCGTTGGTAACCCTAGCAGAGGCATCATGAAGCTTGTAGGATCCGAAGGCAGCCATGTTGCAATATATTAAACCCACTCACAACTTAAGATAAAATAATTAATCATTATTTGATTAATTATTCACCCACTAGCTTAATTAGTTGGCATCCACTTGCACCTTAAAGTCAATACATACCATCTATATACTAGGAATGATTTATTCTTAATTCTGGGTTGATCTTGACCACCTTTTGACCATCCATAATTAGTATACAGGACTTTACAGCAGATTATGCATTTTTTGCTTTTTCTGCTTTTCTATGGATAAGATAAAATCTAGTCAACTAGGAAACTTGGAGCTTTTGTTTCCAACCCATCCTCCATTAGGTTTTCTCCATTTTCTAGGATAAACATGTTTTTTCCATATCCTTGACAACTCACTCATGCCTTTTCCAACTCGTGAGGTCCTTGATAGATTTGGGAAGTGCTTTAGCCACCTATGGGGTTTTGCTATATTTTGGTTGTTAGAATAATCAACCCATAGTTAGCTACCTTAGACATTAATTAATCCATTTTTGTCTTATTTACGTAGTTTCCAATATTCCACTCTATGCAAGTTGTCTTCCACATGTCCTAGAATTCAAACTTGCTAAAAATGAGTCATGGAGTGCTTGGTAAAACTCCTAGAATCCATATTTAGCATATCTGCTTTATTCTAGATCCTCCCGAGCGCATGTCTGCTTTTTCTGCTTTATTGCCTGCTTTACTAATTTTTATGGCAAAAGGGAAAGTAAGACTAGGTGCAGTTGACTTTTTTTTTCCCTCATCATACTCCATTATTTTCTCCTAATAAAAGCATGTATGAGTTGTTTTTCCATCACCTATTAGCTTTCCTACTTGACTTTCCCAATTCGTGAGCTCCTAGGCAGATTTGGAAACTGCTATATGCACCTATGGGGGATTTGACTAGATTTAGTAAGCCTGCTTTTGACTATTTCGAATGGCATCATTATGCATTCAAATATCTCATGTAATTATTTATTGTAGCATCCTATGAATTCATATGGTTGGCTATTGTACACTTATTCAATACAGATTAGTGTTATGCTCCAATTTTAGTCTCCTTTGTGTGTAAATTTGCATGTTTGATTAGTAATTTTGTGAGTGCAATTGATCTATCACCTCGGTTCAATTTTCACATGGTATGAAAGCCTTTGTATATCGATTTCTCTCCTTCCATATTTCTATTGTAGGTTCAACATCTTGACTAGGAGCTATTCTGCAAACTGAAGAGACAATTTCTGAGCTATGGATCAATCTCAGAAGATCATATTGACTCCATTTAATTTATTTGAATGGAATGCAGAGATGGAGATACTATTGAGAGTAAAAGGTCTCCATAGGGTGACTATGGAAACTGAATCAAAGCCCAATGCAGCTGGAGAGAAAATTAAATGGCACAACAGGAGGGATGAGGCTTATAGTCTCTTGTGTTTGAGCATATCTAGAGACCTCCTCTTCCATCTTGTTGGATTGACATCACCAAATGAAGTATGGGGGAACATTGTAGAGATTTCTGGTAATATAGATGAGATGAGAGGACATCAAATCAAGAATGAATTGATCTCCTTGAGTCCCAACAGCTTCGAATCCCTGCAACTCTACTTTTCCAAGTTTAAAGCCCTTGTTTTGCAGCTAAAATACCGTAGAATATAAAAGAAGGAGGAGCAACTAGTTTTGGCCATACTCTCGAAGCTTGGCCTTGAATATTCAGTGTTTTTTTTGACCTTCCATGCCACCAAGTTGATAGCTCAAGCCTGGAAGATGCCTAAGCTTGCAGAGTTCATGGAATCCCTCACAGAAGAACAAGATAAACTGGTGATGATGGGCACCATCAAACCTTCTAAAGACAAAACTTTGGCTGATGGAGATTCTAGGGTGGGTTCAAAAGGAAAGAAGAAAGCTAACAAGCCACCTGAGCAGAAGAGAGACAAGAACAAGTCTCAGGAGGAGCCCCAAGACTCCAAGAAGAACTTCCAGAGGAAGAAGAACTAAAGAGAAATGAGCAAGTGTGCATACTGCAGTAAGGGCTTTCATCCTGAAAGCTCCTACATGAAGAAGAAAATTGACATGCTGACCCAACTCCTAGAGAAGAATAACATCTACCTTCTTGATAGCTCAAAGAAGAGGGAAGGAGGATCAAATTCAGAAGACAGAGAGAGAGTTCATGCATTAGTTGCTGGCACATCAAGCTCACCTAGCTTCATCATAGAATTTGGAGCTTCAAGACATATGGTTTCGACCAAGGAGGCATTATCCTCTCTTGACATGTCTAAAGGTCCACCAATAGTGCTGGGAGATGACTGTCTCACTGACAGTTTGGGAAAAGGAAGGATTGATCTTGACCATGGTAAGTTCAGCAATGTATTGTATGTTCCAGGTCTTGCCTCTAACCTCTTGTTAGTGTATCAGATGACCCACACATGGTCTATAAAGAAGGTCATATTCTCCCCTGATGATGTTGAGATCATGGAGATATCTAGTGGTAAATTCATTGCAAAAGGAGTTGTAGATCACACTTCGAAGGTATACTAGTTTTCACATTTTCTACCCTACTCAAACCCCTATGCTCTTGTGATTCATGATAATGAGGCAAGCAAGCGTTTGCATGAAAGACTTAGCCATCTTAACTATAAATATATTTCTGATCTAAGTGAAAAAGAAATGGTCATAGGGTTACCAAAGATTAAGTTTTCCAAGGGAGTCTGTCAAGGTTGTGTCCTAGGAAAACACCCAGAACATAAATTTGAGAAAGCTAGTCATGAGAGAACCTCTGCACCTCTTGAGTTGATCCATAGTGATGTTGCTGGTCCATTCCATCATATGTAAATAAGTTAGGAAAAATATGCATTAACTTTCATAGATGACTTTTCTAGGTACTGTTGGGTTTATTTCCTAAAGCATAAGTCTGATGTTTTTGGCCTCTTCAAAGTCTTTAAGGCTTTGGTTGAAAACCAGTCTGGGAGGAAACTCAAGATCCTCAGATCTGACAATGGTGGTGAGTATGTCAAGTTTGAGTTCATTCAATATTGTGAATATGTAGGTATTCAGATGCAACATTCAATCCCTTACACACCATAGCAAAATGGTGTTGCTGAGAGAAAGAACAGATCACTGAAAGAGATGGCAACCTGTATGTTGGAGGCTAAGAATTTTCCACCAAAGTTTTGGGCCAAGGCTATAAACTTTGCATCTTATATCCAAAATAGGGTGCCTCATAAACAAATTGATGGTATGACTCCTTTCGAAGCATGGATTGGGCACAAGCCAGATGTGACCCATTTTAGGATTTTTGGCTCAAGGGCTTGGGCTAGAATTCCAACAGAAAAACGGAAGGCTTTGTAGCCCCAAAGCCAAGAGTGTCTATTTGTTGGGTACTCTGAAGATTTAAAAGGGTACAATCTGATCAATTTTAACACAAACAAATCCTTCATTGAAAGGAGTGTTTAGTTCTAAGAAGAGCCTTTAGCAGCAGTTGAAGTTGGAGAGTCTTCTTCACCACCAGAACCATTGAATGTAAGTGAAGAGACAAATGAGTTTGCTGATTCTGATATGTCTGATAATGATGATTTAATTGCATATCCTAACAGTCCTACAAGACCAAAATGGGCAGCAAAGACCATTCATGCAGTTGGGGAACTAGCTGGAAATCCTAGTGGTCCTAAGAGGACTAGATCTCAGTTTGAGAGTGCCCTGAGCATGAAAGACCCTTTGTTTATTGAGAAATGCTATTTGATGGTTGAATCAAACCCACATACATATGAATATGCAGCACATGATCCAAGATGGCAAGCAACCATGAAAGAAGAATTCAGCTCACTCCAGAAGAACAACACTTGGGAGCTGGTTGATCTTCCCCCAGGGAGGAAGCTAGTTCAATGTAAGTGGGTTTTCAAAACTAAGTTTGCTACTGATGGTTCACCTTTGAAATATAAGGCAATATTGGTAGCCAAGGGCTACTCATAGGTACATGGTAATGAATACAATGAGACCTTTTCACTAGTTGCAAAGATGGACTCCATCAGGCTAGCCTTAGCCATTGCAGTTTTGAAGCAATGGGAGGTACATCACATATATGTGAAGTGTGCTTTCCTGAATGGAGATCTTACTGAAGATATTTACATGCAGCAGCCTCAAGGTTTTGTTACTAATTCTTTTGTGTGCAGGCTAAATAAATCATTGTATGGGCTTAAGTAAGCCCCCATGGCTTGGTATGCCAAGATTGATGGATTTCTGCTGTCATTGAGTTTTGTTTGATGCAAGTCTGATCCAAATGTTTATTTGAAGCTGATTCATGGTTATTTGATGATTATTTTCTTGTATGTGGATGACCTTTTTATTACAGGAAGCTCAAAGAAAGAAATTTCCTCCTCGAAGGATGCAATGAACCATGCATTTTCTATGACTGATTTGGGGTTGTTGAGCCAATTTTTGGGTCTTGAAATTGCTCAATCCCAACATGGAATAAAAGTACATCAGTCCAAGTATGCTTTGGATTTTCTAAACAAGTTCAACATGAAATATTGCAAGCCAAGCAAGACTCCCTTCCTTTCAGGAGTTTAGCTTGAAGAAGCAGGTTCTTCTCCTATGGTAGATAGTACACTGTATAGACAACTGATTGGGTGTTTGATGTACCTTACACACACTCAACCTGATATCTCTTATGCAGTAAGTGTGGCTTCAATATACATGGATCAGCCTCATGATATTTATTGTAGAGCAGCCAAAAGGATCCTTAAATTTGTTCAAGGAACAAGAACTCATGGGATCTTCTACAAAGCTAAATCTGATCTTGATTTGATTGGGTTTACTAATAGTGATTAGGAAGGTGACAACACAGATAGAAAGTCAACATTAGGATATGTGTTCATGCTTGCTGAAGGACCAATCAGATGGTCAAGCAAGAAACAGAGTGCCATTGCACTCTCATCTACAGAAGTAGAGTATAGAGGAGTTGTAAATGCAACAACTCAATGTTTATGGTTGCAGGGGTTACTTGGTGAGTGTGGCTTTGAATTAGAGTTATCAAATATTATCTATTGTGATAATCAGGGCACCATTCAAATCTGCAATGATCCAGTTTAGAGACAGAGAACCAAACACATTGAGATCCAACTAGGATCAATGATCCTCGAATTCATATTTTCATTATTGGGTAAAGGATTAGTGAACATAGTTGGGCCCTGTGCTATGAAATTCAAGGCATCCTCCATACAAGGGCACAAGTGAGTGAGGTGGTCGTACTTGCACAACTTACAAGGAAACTTCACCTTACGTTTCTTGTCACCCCCATAATTATTAGTGTTCTTGTCATTATTATTAGCATTTTCATTCTTATTCACACCCTTACAATTATTTTTTCCTTTTTTCTTATTCCTTCTAGGCTGCTGGTTGCCTTTCAGGTTCAACGATTGCACGGAGAGTACACTCGTCGATTGGGTAGGTTGAGATGAAGTTGTAGCTTGTCCCAATGTAGACTGGTTAATCGATAACTGGCCCACTTGTTTCATAACCAAGTTCGCAGGTTTGGTACTTACAGAGCCAAGAATACCATCAGCATGTGGCCCAGGTTTTATTTTGGGGCCAAAATTGGACCTTGGAGCATTTGGTATAATCTCATACAAAAGTCCAGATTGAGCTGTTGGGCACTAGGGAAGACCTAGGTTTTATACCTTTTACTTTGCACCAACAAAAGACCCACAGTGTTGGCCCTTTCTGCAACAACCTGCAAGTAGGTTGTAGTCTCACCCAAAACAACTATGGGGTGCCGCAGAATCAGGTTTCTGCAAGCAGAAGAGGGATATTACTGTACCTTTAGCCTCTAATAACTTACTATCAAATAACATAGTGCTTCAATATTCACATATATAACTTTGCAGTTAGATGAACAAACTGTGACTTGCTTAACCCTTACTGGGAATTCTCAACGAAGCTATTATTTTAGTAGTGATATTACTTATCATATATATATATATATATATATATATATATTAATGCATAAAAGAACATAACAGAAATAACACAAAGAACCACAACACCAGATATAACATGGTTCACCCCTAGTGCAGGGGCTACGTCCATAGAACTGTGCTTTATTCAACTTCTTTACAAAATCACAGTTCTTATCTGCGCACTTAGATGCAGATCCCTTCAAGTCCTTAAAGTCGTGCACACAGCTGCAAGCCTCTATGCACACAGCTGCAGATCTTCTTAATCACTTACAAACCCTCTACGCACACAGCTCCATAGGTCATCCACGCACACAACCGGGACTTGACCTTCTCTTCCAAAAAATAGCCTTAGCTTCGCATTATTTCCTTTTACATCAAAAGCCTAACCTTACTTCTTTACAAGAGTGCTTATTTATATAGCGCACTATTACAAAACCATGGACTTAAACCATGGGCACCCCGAACCCTAAACCCTGGGCTTAAACCATGAGTTTATTACAAAAAAGGGAGATTTGACTTAACCCTGGCACCCCTAAGACTATTTTGAGTTGTAACTCTGCTTACAAACTTCCACAAAACCCACGGAGTTACCAAAACTAGAGACCCTTAAAGTACATGTCCCAACAGGCCCTTAAGACTTACTAGTGGCCTGTCCCGGGACACTCTGCTAGTCTTCTGGTGGACGAAGCTTCTTTGCGAGGGTGAAGAACTGAGTATTGAGACTATGTATGATGTCATCAGTTGTCTTCTCCTTTTCCACCAACTCTTGCAGTACTACGGATGATACTTCACTGGCCTTTTCTTGTGCGAATGCATAATATTCCTGCAGAATTTTGAACTGGCTATCCACAATAGTACTTAATTCCAAAGCCTCACTGACAAGTGGCTGTATGGAGTTTTCCAACTCTGTTACTTTCACCCTGCACAACTCAATTTCCCGCTGGAGTTCCTTGCTGTGCTTTACTTTGAGCATTTTCTCCATAGGTGGAAGAGTCTTAATTTCCACTTTTACTGCATCCAACTCTTCATGATGTTGGTTGATGGTTTCTTGCAGCTGTCCTATTTCTGGATGTTCCTGAAGGGTTGTCCAAGCCTCTACACTGTCTCTGAGCAGGTTTGTTGCGCTGCCCACAATATCCAAAAATTTTGCTGCTGATGCCTGAATGTATATGCGACGCTGTTCTTTGACCTCAGGTGGACTTGCCGGAGGGATGCGCAGTTGGAGCTCCGCGATCCGAGTCTCATGTTCTACTTTGAGCTTCTCAATTTCATTGCGATACTGCTGCGCGTAGTCTTTCAGCCTGACTAATCTTTGTTCAGGTTCTTCCACCAGCTGTACATCGAAGTCAGGAAGACTTCGACATGCTTCATCCAAAAATCGGACCAGTGTAATCCACTTGCGATCTGCATCCCTCTTTCTCTGCTCCACTGCCTCCAGCTACTTTGTGAAGCCGTGCTGCTGACTAATTGCGTTTTCCAACTGTAATTGGGAATATTTGTCTCGAGCCTCGAGTTCCTTCATAATCGCTAACTGACAGAGATGCAGCTCCGTCATAGACATCTTAGTGTAATCGATGCCAACCGTCATACTCATCTCCGAATGGGATGCTCCATCCGTTAATATGAGGGCTGCAATCAATACTTGGCCTTTATTATCTCTGGCCGGCCATTCCCTTATTGCAGGCTGCGTGCTTACTGGGGTGCTGCTAGCAGCAGGGCCAGTCACTATTTTCGCTGCCAATTCCTTCAGCTTCGAGATGTGTTTTGCTACGCCGGTTATGGAATCCAGATGCACAGCTGCAAACTCTGACCATTGTTTAGTGATAACTTCGGTGGATTTTGACAAAGCCTCATCAAGCTCCTCACTTGTCAAACCAGGTGCTTTGTCAATATTCTTATCTTTTGATGCCTTTGCTTTCTTTCGAGATTGCTATTTGGGCACTTCCTCTGCTTCTGGTGTCTTGCGCTTTCCCTGCTGACTAGGGCCCGACACAGTGTTGACCGACTCCCCTCCTTCCTCTTCATCTCCACCTTGGTTGCTTTCATTCTGATGCAACTCAGTTTGTTCGTCGCTATCGTCGGGGGGGTCTTGCTGCTGCGTGTGACTAGAGCCTGCGCCCACATTGGTGACTGGAGGGACGGGAATTTTAGGCTTCGTCCCTGGGTCTTTCAACCATTCTACCGGCCACCGCTGTACTATTGTGAGAATGTCATCCTTAGTCACCTTGTTTGCGCAAGCCTGGATAAATATATGGTGCATATCAGCCCTGAAGTTGACCGCTCCATCATACTGGGAGAATAATTCATTACTGAGCTGCAGGGTTTTTACGATCTCATACAAGATACTTAGAATATAAAAGGAAAATACATAGTTTGTCATCTGTTGGTGTGATTTATCCTGTGAAACCCACAACGATGCTTACCTGGCTGCGCTAGGCATGTGCGCTGGTGCATCAACAAACTGCGCCTCAATAGGTTCTTTTCATCCTACCAGTGCGATGAGGACAAGCAACCATGAGAAGTGGAAGGGCCTATTTTTCTCCTGCGCATCGTGAGCGTCTTCAAGGAATTCCTTCGCAATATACGTTGCCCAGTTGTATCTGTAGCCTTCGACGTAGTTCATAGCAATTCTGATAACTGGGGCAAGCACTTCAGTTGGTCTGCACTTCCAGATTAATTTGCATGCTAAGAGCTCAACTACGAAGCGAATGTTGTGTTCCTGAATCGCGGAAGTGTGATACCCGCATTTTCCCTTCGTCAGGCCGAAGCGTTCCTTCATGGTCTGTGCGAGCTTCGTATCTTCATGCTTCGAGGGAAATTCGGTCCTTGGATCAGGCCCCGCTATTGGTAAGCCAGTGATCCTATGAAGGAGCTCAGCATTAATAGGAATTTTCTTGTCTCCTATCCATAGGTGGCCATCATGAACTAGTGCTAGCAGCTGCTTGACCATTATGGTCACATATGTGCCGCAAACAAAATGGGGAACGTCGAGCATCTTCAGTAGACCAGCTTGATCCAAGCCGACAGCCCACTGTTTTACTTCTAATAATGTCACCCCAGTCTCATCGTACTTGACGAAATGCAAATACATTCCTGGTGCGAACTGTGGGAACTTGCCACTATCATTCGTATCGTGTTCGGCATACTTAAGCCAGTCTATTTTCCATGTCATCGTTCCGACCAGCTGTACACCTGGTGGCAGGGAAGGAGTGCATACAATGAACTTAGTGTTCCTCCGAGGTGGTTTAACTCTTGGTCGAATAGGCTGAATATATGGTAGCCGCTGCGGGGAAATGTTCTCCTCCCCTTCAATGGGAGTCTCTACTGAACTAGGCAGATCCATTGCGGAATCCTCCGATGTTTGCACGGATTGTTTGTGTTGGTCTTCGTTCCGCTTAGAACGAACTTTAGGCTTAAACTATTTCCTGGTAGAACGTGTCTGCATTGATGGAGTCGATGCTGGTAGAGTTTCTTCATGGATTGCAGGCGCAGGAGGGGGGTGGAAAATATTTTGCAGACCTGTCTGTTCAAAGTCTCTCAACAAGTACTGAAGTTCTTGCTCAGCTGACATGGGTTCAATTGTGAGACTCAAGAAAATGCAGAATTCCATTTCCCCATGCTCGGGTATCGTCTTATACAATCCATCGATCAAATCGGCCATAAATGTGCATTAAAGGGGGCAAATCTAGCAGAGATCAGGTTTCCATGGCGCTAGATTTCGGTGGATATCATTAGGACAAGCAATTAAGTCAATTAAAGTACCAGCACCGCCAAATTGGTAGTGTTCCAACGGTCGGATTTTGGACTGCACCACATTTTTGTGCTTTGGCATAATCAGAACTGCAACTGCATCACAATAAGGGCCATCAGTGTCACTTTGACCTTCGGCATATTGTCACAAACTCTGCGACCGAGCTGTGAGCTTTGCTCCCTTAGCTTTTTGTTCCGTCAACCCAGGTTGGTACTCTGCTATTTCTTAGGCACTAAAGACAGTAACATGACGAAGCTCGATCTTCACATACCAGTTCTCTGCTACAGGTTCCCGGGTGTGTACAAACCAATGTACCCATTCTTCACGAGGTACATGCTTCCATGCTTCATAATACTGCTCCAAATGTTCCTGTGGGCTATCCTACCCAATGAACCGGCTTCGCACCTCTTGTCATAGCTCCCTGACTTTTAGGCGAAGGGTTTTCTAACGAGCTACCCAACTAGGAGGGTACATCTCACAGGAATTCCACCACTGGGCTGCTGTTGTTCTGAACGCGGGGTCCAAAATCTCCATTTTTTGTGACTCTGGTATCTGTTTTGAGAATTGTACAAGGAGTTGTTCTAGGTCTGACAAGCCATCAACATTAGGGAGAACTCTGGCCTGTGTACCAAGCCATCTAAGAGACTTGGTAATTTTGGCACATCTATGTCCATGTAGTTCATAGAGTCTGTTCTGCTAGTTTTCTAACCCATCCTCTGAGTCCGTCATGCAGGAGCTGTCACACTGCCAATCCATGAGACCTTCGGAGAGGGATCAACATAATCTTCTTCCTTAGCTATGATATTATAAATATGGTCCAGGACATCCTGAGTTGTGTCGGTGAGTGGTTATGTGTACCTTTCTCCTTGAGAAGGGTCCAGTGGTATTGTGACTCTCAAATCCTTCCCTTCGAAGGTCATCTGTCTTTTCTTAAGGTTAATGACTGTAGCATTTTCCATTGCCCATTCAATTCCTAATAGGGATGGATAGGGATTGTTGTCATCAATGATCTCAATAAATTTGAATTCTGCTAAAGTATTGACCCCATCAATATCTATTGGGACACTAGGGAATCTCCCTAGGGGCACAATCATTTGCTGATTGGCTAACCTCAACTATATAGGGAACCAGGCAAGGGCAGGTTTCCCCATTTGCTCCCAGGTTTGCTTGGTTAGGACATTGACTTCTGATCCTAGGTCCATAATGACATCAGTCATATCATACTCCCCTATCTGAGCATTCAATCTCATTTCCCTCCCAGTTCTTTGGACACGATTAACAGTTTTCTCCTTATCGACTCTTCTCTGAGGTTCACAGACAGCAATAAATTTTTGCAGCTCCTTTAAAGCATTATGATTCCTTAATATTTTCATACAGCTCTGTAAAAAGGAGGACAATGTACTTACTTTATCCATCGAAGCGTCTTGCGGCTGCGATTCCTACTGATGTTGTTGCGTGGGTACTAATACTATGCTAGGATCAACAAAATCGTGCTTGGCTTCCATGACTATCTCTTGTTCTCTTTTAATATCAATTGCTTGGACTTTCGCAGGGGCCTTACGAGCCTAAACCTCGTCAAGCTGTTTCTCCGTATTCTATAGGTGTGGCGTAGCTCCACTCTGCGTGACAACATTAATGGCTGGGGAAGGTCTTCACTCGATAAAAATCATCTGAATATTCTGAGCAGGGCCACTGTTTCTTTCCTGAATCTTAGCTATTAGCTACGGACATTGCTCGATCACATGATCTAGTGCGCGACAATACCGACATGTCGTAGTTGGGTTTCGATAGTCTCTAGCTAGATGCCCAGCTTGGTTACAGTTGTAACAGACAACCTGGCCTCTACCTCTTCCTGTCATACCACCACGACCACATCCTCCAAAAGCACCTCTACCGGATGCACCACCACGGTAGCCATAGCCATCATTGCCCTGACCCTCATTTTGTACCCGATAGGCGTCATAGGTGCGCTCTCTCATGAGGTCGCAACTGCGACACTCATCTTCATTATGTCCTATTGACTTACAGAACTTGCAGTAGGGATTTTTGGGGGTTTGCACATATCTTTGGAGCAGATGAAAGTTTTCGGGTTGATGCTGTCCAGTTGTTCGATAGATCTCACAATATAGAACAGCGGGGTTGAACGGGTTTGGCGCACCAATATTCAGGTAGTTTCTTACCACAGGACACTGTTCCCTGTCGTGACCTTCTGTTCGACATTGTGTACACCAAACCTCTTCGCGACTGGTTTTTCCCTTCTTCATATCGTGAATCTCGAGAGCCATCGCGGCCAATTGCGCTTGGATTTGAGTGATACTAGAATTATCTTCGACAGGGGCGGTCTCAAGCTTCATCGCGATTTCCAGAGCCTCTTTCCGGTTAGCAAACTTCTGTTGCATGAGTGGCATTTTGATATGTGGTAATAATGCGGCAATGAACCACTCCTTGTGCTGCACAGGTCCAATGGTGAAACTGACTTGGTCTAATAGAAATTTGAACCTCTGATCAAATTCCCATACTGATTCGCCACGCCACTGCTGAATCTCTTTCAATTCAGTGATACATTGCAACTCTGATTTCGGTTTCTTAAACTCTTTGATTATTGCAGATTTAATATCATCTAAGGCATGACTCCGAGTACTGGAGAATTTCATGAACCAGGTCAAAGCCCGGTCCCTGAAAGAAGTAACGAGCTGCACGCTTCTTACAGCTGGATCTATAATGTTCTTAGCATTCCACACTGCTTCACATAAAAACCAGAACTGTTCTGGATCCTCCGATCCAGTTCCTTTGAAAACAGGGAGCTTAATGTCATCAGTCATGTAGGCCATAGTAGATCTAGGGGGGTTGGGAGGGGGACAGGAAGTAGGTGGGGGGGGGATTTACTGGGGTAGACTGACCTGTGACAGGAATACTCAGGCTAGGGTGACTTTTAGACTACAACGGCTTTTCAGGGATAACAGGTCTATGCTGCGGGGTTACCGGAGAGTTTCCAACCAAAGGGGTTTCTTCATAGTTTGAATCTACGAGATTTACAGGGGAAGACACAGTATCCTGCCCTAAGGAATAGGATCCAAAATATCTCTTGTACCTTTTTCCACTTTGCAGAAAATCACTTTGCTCATCGAGGGTACTTTCACTTGCAAACATGGATTAGTAATACCAAATCTAACAGTCTGATTCAATTAGCAATATAACTTTTTCAACTAATAACATTTTAATTCTCAGACTAAATAAATTCAAAAACCTACCCCTTGGTCCTTTGAAAAAATGTTGCTTGGCTTCACTAAAGGAAGTGCTCGTGTTGATGGCGAACTCCGTCACAAATGCTTCAAGAGTTCGTGTCGTGCAGAAATCAACAGCGCGGGATATCTCGTTGTTCGCCCTTTTCAATATATTAATTCTTGCGGGGGTCCAAGCAGGAAAATGACCTTCTTGGAAATTCATCCTTCTCTCGGATAATCTGGATAACCACTGGTTCAACTCTATGTGGATAGTACTAAAAAAAAATCTCATAAACATCAGCAAAAACATACCTTTGTAAAAATTCGTCCGCACTACGATGCGGATCTTTGTTCCCATGCTCAGCAAATTTTAGATAGGTCTCGTGCACCCAATCACCGATTTCTTGCACAGAGGGTCTCCAGAACATATCCCTTGAGATACGACGTAAACCCCTCTTGAGCAGATACTGATTTCAACTGGCAACGGAACCAATTTGTTGGGCACTAGGGCAGACCCGGGTTTTATACCTTTTACTTTGCACCAACAAAAGACCCACAGTGTTGGCCCTTTTGGAAACAACCTGCGAGCAGGTTGCAATGTCACCCGAAACAGCTATGGGGTGCCGCAGAATCAGGTTTCTGCAAGCAGAAGAGGGATATTATTGTACCTTTAGCCTCTAATAACTTACTATCAAATAACACAGTGCTTCAATATTCACATATATAACTTCACAGTTAGATGAACAAACTGTGACTTGCTTAACCCTTACTGGGAATTCTCAGCGAAGCTATTATTTTAGCAGTGATCTTACTTATCATATATATATATATATATATATATTTATTTATTTATTAATGCATAAAAGAACATAACAGAAATAACACAAAGAACCATGACACTAGATATAATGTGGTTCACCCCCAGTGTAGGGGCTACATCCACAGAACAATGCTTTATTCAAATTCTTTACAAAATCACAGTTCTGATCTGCGCACTCAGCTGTAGATCCCTTCAATTCCTTAAAGCTGCGCACACAGCTGCAGGCCTCTGTGCACACAGCTGTAGATCTTCTTAATCACTTACAAACCCTCTGCGTACACAGCTGCAGAGGTCATCCACACACACAGCTGGGACTTGACCTTCTCTTCCCAAAAATAGCCTTAGCTTCGCATTAATTCCTTTTACATCAAAAGCCTAACCTTACTTCTTTACAAGAGTGCTTATTTATATAGCGCACTATTACAAAACCATGGACTTAAACCATGGGCACCCCGAACCCTAAACCCTGGGCTTAAACCATGAGTTTATTACAAAAAAGGGAGATTTTACTTAACCCCGACACCCCTAAGACTATTTTGAGTCGTAAATCCGCTTACAAACTTCCACAAAACCCGTGGAGTTACCAAAACTAGAGACCCTTAAAGTACACGTCCCAACATGAGCATAGATCAAATCCAACTCTTTAGCCCTAAAGATAGCTTGTTACTCATTTTGAACTCTAGATGTAGAAACATCCTTCACGATGTAAGGTAAAAATGATTTGAGGAACCATTCAACAAGAAACTCTGGTGGTATAAAGGCTTTAATTAATCATTTCTGTCTACACCACTCTTGAATATGATCCGAAATGTGTGTGGCTTTGTCTTGCCGAAAAGTCGACAAGAGTTCGGTACCGACGTCGTAACATACGAGTATCTAGAAATGATTAAGGAAAGTCATGGTAAGGTCATCAAACGTAACATAAGCCCCCGTGGTAACTCTATATACCATTTCTCCACAGGACCGATGAGGGTGCATTGAAATAGCTTCAAATGGATGGAATCATCGTGTAAGGATTGGAAGAGCGCCGAAGGTGGAAAGTGGTGACATGATCATTAGGATCTTCACCAACCTTACCTTTGAACTTGGGAATGTCCAAAGGAAGCTTGGTAGGGACTACAGGCCATGCCATATTATGAGACACAGGATCATTTATCAATCTCGACAAGTCAGGTAAGTTCAATGTCTTAAGGAAAGGAATCCTAGGTTGAGCCGGTTGATTGCATGCTCCCTGGTAGTTTTGATTCATGTAAGGTGATTGCTATAAATACCATGAACTTGGTCATAATAACCTCCTCCCATTTGACCCATGGAGGGCTGCATGGAAACATTGTGATGTGGGGTACCTTGATTATGAGTTGCTAAAAGCCATAATTGGAAGAGTAAGCAGGTTGTTGATACCCGTACCCATACAGTTGATAGTTTTTTCCATACTGTGGTCCATAAGAATGTCCATGGGAAGCTCCATAAGGTGTTTTGTGGGATGTACCATGAGACGGTCCATAGTTAGGTATATGAGGAGCACCATGAGCTGGAACATGAGATGACCAGAAACAAGTACATGACATGCTGAAAAAACAGGAGATACTTGACTCTTTTATACTACCGTGTTAGAAGTCGTAGAATGAACATGGCTAGTAGCAACATTTCAGCCTAAAGGCCCATGTGAATTAGGGGGAGGATGGGTCGTTAAAAACACATTTGAAGGAATGTGGTTCGAAGATGAAGGGACATGTGAATGAATGTAAGTGTTGTTCCCAATGTTCACTTGTCTCGGTATGTCTCACCTAGGAGAGGCTTGAGACTCCCATACAAAACAAGTGGAGGTTCGTAACCAATTATAGTGGCCCTCAACTTCAACGCATATAGCGACTCTGCTGTCTGACCCTTACCTGGCTAGGACACTTGCAGAATAACCTATACAAATACCCCCTTGATGACCTAGGTAAAGAAACTAAGGTCACCTCAATATAATCAATGCTTAGGTAGACAGTCATAGGTGGGATTGACCATATGGGAAGGGTAACAAATCTCGAAGCTTGAACGTCATGTCCCCATCCCTTATCCTTTCGGTGAAGAGGATGCGGCTAACACTGCAAAACAACCGAGAAAACAACCCCATGAAGATGAACAAAAAACAATGCTGAAATTAAAATCTTAAACATAATACATAACATGATGCATAATACATAACCAGATGCAAATTTATTCAACATTCAGTGGAAGAACCACACCCATTCCAGCATTTATCATGTTCATCATAATTCATGAAACAATAGATACAATTGCAGAGATGAAATATTCAGCAGTACTTATCTTTTGATGAAGAACTCGCCCCACAACAAGCTACAACGTTCCACCCAACCATAGGCCAGTATGCTTGTCAATCTCTCAGCAACACTGCCACCCCCGAGCTGGGCATGATTCCTCCAGGAATAAGGGTCAACGCAGGCTTACACATAGCCAAGGTGCACAGAACAACCAAACCAACACAGCTGGGTTTATCAGGACATCAGCAAATCAGCTAAGCCAGCACAGTCCAAAGACCAACCACTGCATACCGCAGCAAAACAATCCACTCACAGCACCGTGAATAAGGAAAAGACAACTGGGGATAATCCCAAACAAACGATGAGTATAGCTCAAGCCCACAAAGCAACATAGATTTGTTCTTGGCCCTAGTGTGGCCAAAACAACTCAACCGCAACCCAAAACCAGGGTACATCCACAGCCTCAACTTCACAATGAATGATGGCAACCTTACATAGTCCACAAAACAGGGACAGAAAAGAAGACAACAGACTTGGAAATCCATAGCCCACAGCACACACAATGCAACGATGGCAACAATGCACAGTTCTAGAAAACAGAGAAGAAGCCAAACTCCAAACAGTCCGTAGCAGCCTCAAAGCGTAAAAACAACAAAGCTCACGGTATGGGGAGAACAACAATCCCAAACATAATCAGTGAGCATGTCTCACAACATGGGAAAATGACTCCAACAGTCTGTGCATGAGGGAACTTGCACCAAACCACAAAACACAGAGGAAAACATACCCAATTCCACTCTGTGGAAAACGTGAATGACCACCGATAAGCAGCTCCCTTCCTAGCTGCGTGAGTTCCAACAGAACAACCTCCTATGCGTGAGGATGAGCAAGACTTCTGCTCCCGCGTGAGGGTGAAAAACTCCACTCATGCGCATGGATGAAACACAAACGGGAGGGATGAATAGACCACCGAGAGCATGCGTAGTGGAGAGTGCGTGAGGAAAATAGAACCGACCTCTGCGTGAGGATGAGCAACCTCCTGCGTGTGAGGGTGAGCTGACCATGGAGAGAATGGAATCGTGGGAGAGTGGGGAGTGTTTCTTCTACCCCACGCGAGTGAAGAGGAGAGATCCGCTGGTGGAGTTGGCACGTGGGCAAGGACTAACAGTCCTGCCACACCCACCACCACTCAGCAATAACTACCCCAACTAACAAAACCAAGACATTAAAGAGGTTGGGTGAGACAAGGAAGATGGGAAAATCAAGCAAGGTGGTAACACATGGGTTTTCCCCCCCATAGACCAAGGTTTAACATCCCCCACACCCTTATCCTTTGGAATCATGCCCTTTTCATTTTAACGTTGCACTACCGTAGCTGGTTGTGGGTTTATTTTAATAGATGTGCGTATTTACATGATGCCAACCATAATGTGCCGGATAGCATGATATACCATCGGCAACTATCCCTATTGCTGAAACATACACAACCAAATCGATGGTGGGGATTTTTCCTTTAGCTCCTCACCACGATTAATTACATCATCTGCATCATGCAAACGGGGTCAAAACTGGGGTGTTACATTCCCCTCCCCCTTGGAATAACATTTTCCTCGGTGTTCCATTACATAGGAATACATATACAATACATATACAATTTCACATCAAAATTTCAAAATTTTGCAGATCTGTCCCACGTTCAATCATTTACTTTGAACGTTCAGGACCAAGCCCGCTCGGCTTCCATGAACTTCTCGTGCTGGTTCTCAGCTCCAAGCTTATCTGGAAGCCTAGGAACTTTGCGGCTATTGCCCTCATCATGTTCCCTCATTGGGCAGTCCCAGTGTAAATGATGTCCTCCGCATCCCTAGCATTTCACTGGCTGCTTCATCTTTACCTGCTTAATTTTATTTGAGTCTTCATGACTGGACCGTTTCTTAACGAGTCGCTTGGAGGAATGTCCCATCACTGATCCACCTTCCTTTCCTTTTCCAATTGCTCCCAGAAGGCTTTTCACCTCCCTTTGCAAACCAATAGAGTCTTGCAAAATCTGGTGGTTCATTTCATTCTTCCTTTTCTGTATCTGGAGCATCTCCCCAAGATTTTCTTGGGTCTTGGAAATCATTTGAAGGAGACTTCTAGCCAAGTCTAGCAACTTTTGATCTGTTGCCAT
>LPNX010431653.1:481567-520247 GCA_001517045.1 Pseudotsuga menziesii | reverse complement strand
ACATCACCGCAGTGGCTTTTCATGCTCTCAGCCTCTTTCACTTCACCATGAATGCTGGACCAATCCTTCTTGGTCATGACACTTAGTGTCTTTGGTCTACTCTAGACCTCTAAACCATGGAGTCTCTCCACATGGTTTGTCTGCTAGGAACTTCACGGTCTCACTAGCACCTTTCTCATTGCCGCTCATTCCGAGCTTTCTAGGACAGTCACATGTCCACATGCACCTCTAGAATGCTCTCATAGTCCTCACTCCCAGCAATACCTATATCCAAACATTGAATAGATTCACATGTTTAGTTTATTCTCATCAGTTTTACCTCTAGAACAAGAGCTTAAAACATCATAACGAAATCATATACACATGTATATTCATAAGCAAAATAATCCAATACTTATCTATATTGTGCGTTTCCTCATTGGTCCACAGGATCCTGCTTCACTTTGAAAGCCTTGGGATCGCCCATGGACTTGGATGTTAGGTCAGCACGTAGGCTTCTCCTCAACATCAAATAATTAATGTCCAACCAGTACATCCTCATTTCGACTGGGATTGGAACTTTACCAAGACCATTTCCAGGTCTAGGATCTACTATGGATCCTCAGGCATATCACAGCCCAAAATACACTTATATCAACAATAACACATACACTTATACCAACATACACTTATATCAACAATAACACATACTCCGCAACCCCTCACAACAACCATTTACCTTTTACCTTTTACCTTTTACCTTTAGGGTGCAACACCCAACTGCATCTATTTAGCCTGTCCACACAAGCAATATAAGCAAAACTCATCAGTGTTATTGCTCTAAAAACCATAATCATATTTCATATCATTCACTATCAATTATTGAGACACCAGGTGTGCGTCCACTCCCTAGGGTGTAATCAATATTGAAAACCCTTTCATTATCCGACATCGGGAAAGTGTGCACCCCTTTCCAATGTGTGCCATGTAGGCCCTATTCATACTCAAGAAATCGGTCATAATGGAAATAAAATCAAAACATGTTCTGCATATGAAATTTTAAAAATTTGACATGCATATTCCTAGCAAGGGTCACGGAACACTTATCCATTTGCTGACACAGTATTCCTTTGTTAAGGAGGAATGGGGCTCTCTTCTCTGAGTTGACAGTCCCTCGGTAAGCCATCCCAACTCCTTTTTACATTTCATATCCACACATGTCTTACCGACATAATTTATACCATCTCACTCATGTTGCTACCAAACATGCAGTACAGATGAGACATTTCCAAAATGTCCAATGGATTTTCACCCGAAACCCATTTCCAAGATAAGGGAAAACCTTCCCATGAAGTTTGGATCCTGCAAGCCATCACACATGATCTTCCTGCATTGTGTACCCCTGGCACATTCATCAAATAGCCAAGCAATCAATCATTATACAATCCAAACTGATTGTTCCATAACCAAGCAATGACATTAGTAATTAAATTCAATAAGAACTTGCAATTCTGCCTACTACAGAAATTGATTTGCTTAGCAATGAGGTGATCCTTAGTTGTGGGTCTCTCATAAGTAGCACTACTATTCCCATTATAATTTTATTCTTATTATCATAACATGAATACCCACTTACAATGCGTCCTCCTGACACAATCTTATACAAGCCAACAGTATTTAGTAGTCGTTAGCAATTTCTTAAATTCAAAATTCGCAATTCAAATTTAACAACCCATTATGCATACCAACTATTCTCACAGCCATGAGACTCTTCTCATAAGGTTTGGCTCTTTCACATGGTAGATTCTGTCATTGGTCAGGGTCTTACCTCTCACTGCCATGCTCAAAATAATCTACCTGAAACATGAGCTTCAATCAACCAAACACAATCTCATGCAAGCCAATAGTGATTAGTAGTTGTCAACAATTTCTTAAATCCGAAATTCACAATTCCAATTTAACAACACATTATGCATACCAACTATTTTTACAACTATGAGACTTTTCTCATAAGGTTTGGCTCTTTCACATGGTAGATTCTAGCATTGGTCAGGGTCTTACCTCTCACTGCCATGCTCGAAATAATCTACCCGAAACATGAGCTTCAATCAGCCAAACACAATCTCATGCAAGCCAATAGTGATTAGTAGTTGTCATCAATTTCTTAAATCCAAAATTCACAATTCCAATTTAACAACCCATTATGCATACCAACTATTTTTACAACCATGAGACTTTTCTCATAAGGTTTGGCTCCTTCACATGGTAGATTCTGGCATTGGTCAGGGTCTTACCTCTCACTGCCATGCTCGAAATAATCTACCTGAAACATGAGCTTCAATCAACCAAACACAATCTCATGCAAACCAATAGTGATTAGTAGTTGTCAGAAATTTCTTAAATCCGAAATTCACAATTCCAATTTAACAACCCATTATGCATACCAACTATTTTTACAACCATGAGACTTTTCTCATAAGGTTTGGCTCTTTCACATGGTAGATCTTGGCATTGGTCAGGGTCTTACCTCTCACTGCCATGCTCAAAATAATCTACCTGAAACATGAGCTTCAATCAACCAAACACTTGGTAAGTATGGATGCATATAACCTTTTCATTGCTGCAACCATCACTGAAGCATTTTTGAAATTTACAAAATTCAAATACTTCCAGCTATTAATCACATAAGTATACCAAAATTCATTTACTTCATGCAATCATTATCATACTACCATTTGCAAGGTATAGTCACATTATTCTTACAGTTAAATTAAATGTTTAGATACTCCTTACTTCACAAGCATATCATTTATACCACCTTGCTCTTCCAGAGAGCATTTCTGGCAGCTAATTGATCATGACTACCCTCTTTATGCACTTACTATCCTGCATTCATAAAAGCCTTTGAAATGGTTCCTGAATTGTCATCAATTCATCATTTCAGCCATTAGTTAGTCACAATAACACATGCACTCATCTCAATGCATTCATGCAATACATCACAACATTTGCTCAAACTTTTCACATGCATCCATTCAATGCATAACTACAAGATTCATAAAATGTTTTTAATACATCTCCATTCAATGCTACCTTGCATTGATTCAGGAATACTATGCATTCATCAGACCATGCATGGCCTAACCATGACTACTTCCTATAGGATGCATTACTACAATCAATATCATCAGTACTTACTTTCCTTGGGCTACTAAGCTCAATCAATATATACAGGCATGACACCTTTCTATATTCAAATATCCACATGGTATGAGGTCTCTTACCTTTACCATTCCATGGAATTTGTCAAAATCAAACTCTTACCTTCATGGATCATACTTACACCTTCAACATTACCAGTTTAGTTGGTATCTTGCAGAGGATTGCAGACTTTGCTCACCAACTTTTGTTTATGGACTTGTTGCCTCCTCCCTTTCTCCAGAGGGTTGCTAGTCACATTCATCAGCATCAACAACATATTCAGCTAGGTCCATGTCGTCGTTAGTTTTTCCACTAATGCCAACACCAATACAATAATTATCATTAGTGGCTCATTATAAATGTGTAATCCCCACTACTTTTACCAATGTGTAATATCCTATGCATGCAATACATATCCTCGTACATTTCAGGTATAAAACTTAAGAAATGTAGTTATAATCAGCAAGATAGGGTTTAAGTAAACTTCCATTTTCAAGTTCCACATCCTTGCATGGAACTACTCTTCCACACAACAGCTGGTTAGCCTTCATAGTCCTTGCTACCTCTAGCATGCAATTTTCCAGATTTGTCCATTGATAGCAGCGGCTGTTATTAGCACTTTGCTGCCCCATACTCAGATTCTGGTGGCTTTTCCTTGTTCCCTACTAGATAAGTGATCTGGATTTATGTGAGAATGAAATGAAAGAGAATATATATATTCAAATGCACAGATGGATATGGCAATCAACACAGTAATACAGTGAACTCAGATTCTATTAAACGAATGAAATAGAACAAACTGTAAAACAAAAGTAGCTAGAATGGTGGTAGCTGTATCTCTGAGAAGAGACGTGGAGGCTACACTCACTCCTGACAAGCTGAATGCAAAATGAGGCCAAAGGGGCCTATTTATAATAAGAATGAGACGAGAACCCCAAAATTCCCAAAACATAACCCTAGAAGATGAACCGTCATAAAGTTTGCGGCCCCAAGGTGGTAAGTTGAACAGTCAACTTCCCGGGGTCATAACTTTTGCATACGATCTCCGATTTGGGCGTTTGATAGCTCATTGGAAAGGTCTATCTAAGATTTACAAATTTTTGTCAGCCAAATGCATGCCAATGGGTAAAATTTGGCCCCGAATCTCCAAAACACGTCGTTTAGAGCCTCAAAACGGCCCCAGAAGTTTAGGACCCGAAAAACTGTAGAAAAATAACTAGGAAACTGCCACAATGGACAGTGGTTTTGAGCTAGTGGAATAGGTGGGTGGCCACCGATCTCCATCTGGATCAATCCTCCCTCCTTAGGAAGAAATGGTATCCATTGTGTTGAGTGTCCCCATCAAATAGGGAAACTTCTGCTGAACTTGACTCTTAGTGAGCCACTTGCCTTGGTGGAGGAGTTGCCCTGCTTTGACAACTCGATATAGTTGGATCTTCTACTGACGGGTGCCTTTAACCTATCTATCCATGATCTGATCAATGGTTGCTTGTTCCATGTAGTCGGGATTAATCTCTGTAGGTGTCAATTGTTTTGCCACATCCGAGGTGTCCAACAGTGGTGCAAAATATGGTCGAAGTAGTTCCACATTGAATACTAGGTGCAAGCCAACGAATGGAGGAATGCTTAATTCAAAAGCATTATCACCAGCTGCCTTGGTGATGGTGTATGGCCCATATCAAAGTGGACAAAGCTTGCGATGGGGTCCTGCCAGCCTCTCTTTATGTAAATGCAACCAAACCTTATCCCCAACCTGGAAGTTGTGTGGAACCCGATGTTGGTCATGTCGCTGCTTGTATTTGGTATTGGACTTCTTCAGAATTTCATGGACCTGTTGGCGGATGTGATGGATTCATTCAACAAATATGGTAGCCTTATCAACCTCAGCCTGAGCATGGGAAGATTCCTCTTGTGTGGATGCAAGGGGTAGAGCTACATCAATTGGGGCCAATGGTTGGAAGCCCAAGCATGCCTGAAAAGGGATGTGACCAGTAGAGCTATGCAGAGCTCGGTTATAGCTATGTTGAACATAAGGAAGGCTCTCATCCCATGTGCAGGGATGTTTAGAATTGTACATTCTCAAAATATGCACAATCATTTGGTTGACTATCTCTATTTGTCCATCAGTCTGGGGGTGGAAGGCAGTCGATTTGATGAACTTGGTATCCATCAAGGACCATAGACTAGACCAAAACATGCTCAGGAAACTACTGTCCCGATCTGAAATTATAGTCTGTGGCAGCCCAAAATGAACCCAAACATACTCGAAGAATAGCTTGGCAGTGGCTTCAGCAGAGATGCTCTTCTTACAAGCTATCAAAATGGCCATCTTAGAGAAGCGATCCACAACCACAAAAACACAGTCATTACCATACTTAGTTGAAGGTAGTCCTGACATGTAATCCATGGATATGGATTCCCATGGCCCATTTGGAGTGGGAAGGGGAGTGTACAACCCTTGCTTTTTAATAGTTGGTTTTGCGATGGCGCAAGCAGTGCATGATTTGATATATTTGTCGACGTCTTGTCGGAGTTTGGGCCAATAAAAATACTTCTGCAAAACTGCCACTATCTTCTCAATACCAAAGTGCCCTGCCACTCGACTATAATGTGCCTCCCAAATCATCTTGGCACGCTCGCCTGAAGGAACACAGAGATGGCCTAGGTGGCATAACAATCTTTCCTGAAGATGAAAGTCTGCAACTGGTGTACCTGCACATAATGATTGATAGATAGGGGTGAGATCAAGATCATTTCCATATAGTTGAGGCCACGTAGAGGTCTCGTGGCCGCAAGAGTTGAGCACCGTGGTTAATGCCGCCACTGGAGGTCGACTGAGGCAATCAACAACTCGATTGGTGCTGCCCTTCTTATATTTAATGTTCAAGTGGAACTGCTGCAAGTAAGTGGACCACTTCTGGTGGCAATCATTCTGTAACTTTCCTTGGGTTTGCATGAATTGCAAGGGCTTATGATCAGTGTGGATGACTGTTTCTTTTCCAAGGATGTCATGCTTCCATTGGTGGCAGGCTTGGACAATGGAGTACATTTCCTTGTCATAGGTGGGGTACTTGTGGACTGTATCTGAAAGTGTCTCACTGTGATATGCCATGGGATGGCCATGCTGAGTGAGGACCGCACCAACAGCGTAGTCCAAAGCATCTGTCTCGATCTCAAAGGGTTGTTGTAGATCTGGTAAGGTAAGGACGGGCGCCGAACATAGGCGCTGCTTCGACTCCTCAAATGCGTGTTGTTGTGGCTTGGCCCAGATGAATTTGGCCTTAGATCCCCCTTTGGTCACCTGGGTATTGGACCAAGCAATGTTAGAGAATCCCAACACAAATCTGTGATAGAAGTTTGCAAGGCTTAGGAAGCTGCGAAGCTCTGTGAGATTTGTCGGGGTCGGCCAATCACGAATGGCTTGGATCTTGGCTAGATCTACATGAACTCTGTGTTTTTCCATAATGCATCCTAGATACTGAACCCTTTCCATGCCAAATGAGCACTTCTCTAGATTGACGTATAACTTGTGTTGTTGTAGGGTGTTGAGGACCTGGTGGATATGCTAGAGATGTTCTGCCCATGTTCTACTATAGATGAGGATATCATCTAGATATACAACCACAAAGGAATTAGTGAATGGCCGTAGAATGTCATCCATCATCCTCATGAAGGTTGCGGGAGCATTAGTCAAGCCGAAAGGCATGAACAACCACTCAAAAAGGCCTTCCCGAGATGCAATCTTCCAGACATAGCTCTGCTCAATCAGCACTTGATGATAGCCAGAATTTAGATCAATCTTGTTGAAATACTTGGCCCCCTTGAGCTGATCGAGGAGGTCATCGATCCGGGGAATGGGATACTGATTCCGAAATGTGATCTTGTTTAGAGCTCGGTAGTCAATACAGAGTCGCCATGTACCATCTTTCTTCTGTACCAGCACAATTGGGCTCCCACAAGGTGAGGAGCTAGGTCGAATGTGCCCCTTTTGGATTATCTCTTTAATCTGGCGTTGAATTTCTTCATTCTCCATGAGGGAACGCTTGTATATTGGACCATTAGGTAAAGGCACACCAGGTATCAAATCAATGGAATGCTTGACTTGACAATGTACTGGAACCCCAATAGGCGTGGTGAAGATGTCTTTGTATGATTCCATAATCTTGTCCACCCGTTTCTACTGCATAGAGGGATTCTATGTGGAGGAGGTGGATGTTGCTGTGATCTTTTGTTCCCCCTCAGAACGAACCATGAAGAGTACGAATTTACCTGTTTTGGAGATTACCTTCCTACACTGTTTTGTTGTGATGAGAGACACTACAGTAGTAGGAAGTGTCTCTGGTATCCTATAGAGTTTCTTTCCCAAAGTAATAATGACACTACGAGGCCTAGACTCATACACAGCATGGAATTTCCACATATATGGTTGTCCTAAGATAACATCACAAACTTCAAGTGGGGAAACATAAAAAATTACCTCATCTTTGAAGGGCTTGATACCGTAGGAGAGGCGGCACTGCTGACTGACGCGGATGTCTCGTCCATGGCTCAGCCAACCAATGTTGTAGGGTTGGGGATGCAAAATTGTTGGAAGCTTCAATATTTTGACGACCTCAGCTGAAATGAGGTTCTTCTGACTACCATTGTCGACAATGAAATGTAGAGGAGTCCCCTGCACCCATAGTTGTGAGTGGAAGAGGCGCTCCACTTCCTCTGGCTTGCCTGAATCTTCTACCTAGATCTTTGTGGTTGCTATGGTCGCACTAGGTTCTGCGTTAATGATTTTCTTGCCCCTTTCTTTCTCTGCATCAATGTCTGAGTCAAAGTCTAGATCTGGGGACTTTTTCTCGGCCAACAATGACTGCTTTGAGCGGCATTCATCAGTGTTGTGCTAGGGGATTTTATGGAACTCGCACCACTTGCTGGTGTCCTTCTTCGATTTCTCGTTACCCTTCTTTGTTTGCAGCTTTGATTGGATGTCGAGATTTTGACCATACTTTCTCTGTCCTCTGTGTTGTGAGTTAGGGCCACTTTTTCCCGACTTCTGCTGCTGATTTGTGGACACAAAATCCCACTTATTCTTTTGCTTAAAATTTTCCTCAATTTTGACGCCGTATCGGTAAGCTGCTCCTAGTGAGGATATGTCCAGGAAATCCATCTCCAACTGAATGTATCGGTGAAGCCCACTTCGGTATTTTAGAACCAAGTGTCGTTCGCAGTATTTAATACCCAGCTTTGAGCACAGGGTATGGAATATATTAGTATACTCCATCACTATTTCGTCCCTTTCCTGGCGCAATGTCGTCCATCGGGTGTATTGATCATCATAGTTTCCGACAGGGTAGAATTCCTCTTTGACGACATTGAAAAAAGATGCCCAAGTGGGTTCTGTTTCGAATATCTCAACGTCCTCCTTTTCATGCCTCTCGCAGTACCCATCCCACCAATCTTTGACATGGGGGAGGGACTTAAGGAGTGCGAAGGTGATCTTTTCGCTGTCAAATTTTTTTTTAATAGAGAAGTAACCCTCTAACAGACTTAACCATTTTTCCAAAGAATCTGCATCTATCTTTCCTTCAAATAAGGGGATGTCAAAGTTAACTTGTACCTTGAAGAGATTCGCACCCCCAAAATGGCTGCTCATTGAAGGTGCGTCTGTTGCTGTCGGCATTCTTCGAAGGATCTGGGCGAAGTTATCCATCATCTCGTTCCTCTGTTGCATGAGGGCTTCCTCGAGCAACATTTTAATAGGATCTCCTGCTCCGTCATCTCCCTTTTCTTCTCCCGCCATCTGAGGCTTCTTGGGATGACGAGAAGTATTTTCCCCAAGCTCAACTAGTTCGAGACCCAGTTCTCGATATTCAAATCTCGTCGGGGACATGCACCGAGAAACCACAAGAGCAGAATGCTCTGATACCACTGATCCGGATTTATGTGAGAACGAAATGAAAGAGAATATATATATTCAAATGCATAGATGTATATGGCAATCAACACAGTAATACAGTGAACTCAGATTCTATTAAACGAATGAAATAGAACAAACTGTAAAACAAAAGTAGCTAGAATGGTGGTAGCTGTATCTCTGAGAAGAGACGTGGAGGCTACACTCACTCGTGACAAGCTGAATGCAAAAAGAGGCCAAAGGGACCTATTTATAATAAGAATTAGGTGAGAACCCCAAAAGTCCCAAAACGTAACCCTAGAAGATGAACCGTCATAAAGTTTGCGGCCCCAAGGTGGTAAGTTGAATAGTCAACTTCCCAGGGTCATAAATTTTGCATACGATCTCCGATTTGGGCGTTCGATAGCTTGTTGGAAAGGTCTATCTAAGATTTACAAATTTTGGTCGGCCAAATGCAAGTAGATAACAACCATTTGGCCCCAAATATCCAAAAAACATCGTTTAGGGCCTCAAAAAGGCCCCGAAAGTTTAGGACCCAAAAAACTATAGAAAAATAACTAGGAAACTGCCATAATGGACAATAGTTTTGAGCAAGTGGAATAGGTGGGTGGCCACTAATCTCCATCTGGATCAATAATATTTCCAATTCCTATCCACATGCTTCATTCTAACCTTGCATGTGAAAACCACACCACTTCTAAAAATGAATATTTTCACCAAATCTCTACCTTTTACAAACAACTGCATTTTGGTCTAGAATGATAAATTTAGTCATGAGAATTCACTAAAAAACAACCAAAAATACCACTAAAAAATAGTCGAAATCCTCTGGGAAATCCTTCTTGAAAAACTCAAAATTTCCTCCTTGCAGAATTGGCTCTCATTTCGACTATCAGCCCGATGTTTCGCCTGTCAAAACAACTAACTTCTCCGCTGAATCGGTGATCCAAACCACTATCTATCGGCGATCAGATCCGCTAAGCACTACCGCGTTGTCGATCGGATCTTCTAATCCTTCGGAAGGATAGTTCTTTAGACATCTGCAACAGTGGCAATCCAATCAACTAAATCCTTTCGATGTTCCTCGGTGTTTCGATCTCTTATCATTTTCTGAAGTTTTGGATTCCCATTCATCTAGGATTCTGAGGTATCGGCGGACCGATCCTCTAATTTATTCCAACGTGTCGGCGCTCCAATCTTCTAAATCTTTTCGACATTTTATATACTTAGAAAAATTTTCAAATTTCCTTCTCATCGGCTGTCGGATGTCTTGTGCTTTGGGTGGTTAGTCATTTAGGTGGCTGCAATGGTGGATGTTCAATCCACTAACCATCATCGATGGCCGATGACTCCAATACTTAGAAAAATTTTCAAAATTTTCCCCTTTAGCCTTCTCCTTCGCCACTTCATCTCCTCCCGATCGGTGAACTGATTTTGATCGGCATCGGCAGTCTCTTCTCGTCAGGAGGCTAGTGTTTTTGGCTTCCACAACGATGGGCGCATGAACACTTTCTACTTCCGATGGCCGATGTTTTCCGGAATTAGAGAAATTTTCAAAAAAATTCTCCTTTAGTCTTCCTTTTGCCGCTTGATCAGCTTCATTCACTTCTTTTGTCAGTGAAGAAGCTCCATCAACAGCCGCAACGACAACCCAACATCCTCAATCTCCTTCTGATCGGTGGCCCAATCTCCTTTGGCGCCTGATCGACATCAGCAGTCTTTCTCATCGACGAGATAGTGCCTTTCGCTTCCACAACGCCAGCACATGAAACAATATCTTCTTTCGATTTCGGGCCTTAGAAATATTTTAAACTTTCTCTACGGTGTCGGTGGTCAGAGGCCTTACCCGTCGGACGCAAAGTTGTTTAGCCATCCGCAACGGCGGACGCTCAATCAACTAAATTCTTTCGACGGATGCTGAACACTTAGACGAATTTCTACGATTTTCCTTCCAAACGTCCTCCGTCGAGTATGCTTCTGCTTAGCTCTTCCGCTACATTGGAAGTCTTTTCCACTAAATCCTCCACTACACCGGAAGTCCAAACCACTAAGCATTCCAATGAGCCAACTGTTTAACATTTAGATCATTTTTCAAAAATTCTTTTCTGCCTGCCCTCATTGGATGGCCTTTCGACTACGCCTTCCGACGTATCGAAGGGGCTTCCCACTTAGTTCTTCGATGACCCGATGAGCTCGAAACTTAGAGAAAATTTTCAACAAAATTTTCTATCATAATTACTGATCTCTGCTAGGCAGAAAGAAATCCAGCTTCTGTCACTGCACCTCTGTGGTCCATTCAGGCCCATGCTGCAACATGAGCTCTGATACCACTCTGTCACGTCCCCATCCCTTATCCTTTCGGTGAAGAGGATGCAACTAACACCACAAAACAATTGGGAAAATATCCCCATGAATATGAGCAAACATCAATGCTGAAATTAAAAGCTTAAACATAATACATAACAGGATGCATAATACATAACTAGATGCACAGTTATTCAACATTCAGCGGAAGCAACACACCCATTCCAGCATTTATCATGTTCATCATAATTCATGAAACAATAAATACAATTGCAGAGATGAAATAGTCAACAATACTTATCTTTTGATGAAGAACTCACCCCGCAACCAGCTACGTTGTTGCAATGTTCCACCCAACCATAGGCCAGCGTGCTCATCAATCTCTCAGCAACACTACCTCCCTCGAGCTGGGCATGATTCCTCCAGGAATAAGGGTCAACGCAGGATTACACATAGCCAAGGTGCATAGAACAACCAAATCAACACAGCTGGGTTTATCATGCCATCAACAAATCAGCCAAGCCAGCATAGTCTGAAGACCAACCATTGCATACCGCAGCAAAACAATCCACTCACAGCACCGTGAATAAGGAAAAGACAACTGGGGATAATACCAAACAAACGATGAGCACAGCTCAAGCCCACAAAGAAACATAGATTTTTTCTTGGCCCTAGCATGGCCAAAACAACTCAACAAGGACCCAAAATCACGGTACATCCACAGCCTCAACTTCACAATGAACGATGGCAACCTTACACAGTTCACAAAACAGGGACAAAAAAGAAGCCAACAGACTTGGAAATCCACAGCCCACAGCACACATAATACAACGATGGCAACAATGCACAATTCCAGAAAACAGAGAAGAAGCCAGACTCCAAACAGTCCGTAGCAGCCTCAAAGCGTAACAACAACACAGTTCACGGTATGGGGAGAACAACAGTCCCAAACATAATTAGTGAGCACGGCTCACAACATGGGAAAACGACTCCAACGGTCTGTGCGTGAGGGAACTTGCACCAAACCACAAAACACAGAGGAAAACATACCCGATTCCAATCTGTAGAAAACATGAATGACCACCGATAAGCAGCTCCCCTCCTGGCTGCACGAGTTTCAGCAGAACAACCTCCTGTGCATGAGTATGAGCAAGACTTTCGCTCCCATGTGAGGGTGAATAGCTCCATTCATGCACGCGGATGAACAACAAATGGGAGGGATGAATAGACCACCGAAAGCATGTGTAGTGTTGAATGCGTGAGGAAAATAGAACTGACCTCTGCGTGAGGATGAGCAACCTCCTGCGCGTGAGGGTGAGTTGACCATGGAGAGAATGGAATCGTGGGAGAGTGGGGAGTGTTTCTTCTACCTCACGCGAGTGAAGAGGATAAATCCGCTGGTGGATTGGGCACGTGGGCAAGGACTGAAAATCCTACCACACCCACCACCACTCAGCAATAACTGCCCCAACTAACAAAACCAAGACATTTAAGAGGTTGGGTGAGACAAGGAAGATGGGAAAATCAAGCAAGGTGGTAACACACGGGTTTTCTCCCCCATAGACCAAGGTTTAACATCCCCCACACCCTTATCCTTTGGAATCATGCCCTCTTCATTTTAACGTTGCACTGCCGTAGTTGGTTGTGGGTTTATTTTAATAGATGTGCGTATTTACATGATTCCAACCATAATGTGCCGGATAGCACGATATACCATCGACAACTATCCCTATTGCTGAAACATACACAACCAAATCGATGGTGGGACTTTTTCCTTTAGCTCCTCACCACGATTACTTACATCATACGCATCATGCAAATGGGGTCAAAACCGGGGTGTTACATTGAAAGCACAACTAGTACCCTAGGGGTGCACTAGCCAATGCCTTAAAGCCCCCCAGATACGAATACAATCATGGAAATATCTCCGGTGCTTGTAATGAATCACAATCAGGGGTCATCCTAAACATAATTTCTCACACTTCCTTGTGCTTAACTCCCTTTTAAGAGGAGGATCCTGAGAAACACCAATTATATTAAGGATTTCACACTCTCACCTGGAAAAACACCTAATTGTTTTGTTTAGTGGTCTTGGAGAATTAACTCATAGCGAACTATTCCAAGACCCTAAAACCTAATCTTGTTGATGCACCCTAGAAACAAAAAGAGTGTAGTTCATTTTATTATGCGTTGATTTTAATTGGATTTATTACTCAAAGGGTAAATGGATGTGCAACTAATGAAGCTATGATGCAACAAGAAGTAAAATGCACACCTGACAATCAATGCGAATGCATTGTGTCGAATGAAAAAAAGGGTTTGCTACTATGTGAAGTGCAAATTTTTTCCTTCAAATATATATGCAATCATTCCTATATGAAAATATGACTAAGATTCACCAAGCAAACCTAATGAAAGTATCATGGTAATGCAAAATGCAAACAATGCATAACTATGAAAAAAAAAATATTTTTGTATTTTTTGAATTAACTGAGATAAAAAGAAAAACGATGACTCTACCACCCTCAGAATCCACAAGCACTCATGAATAGCAGCCAAGCAAAGCACCAAGGTAAAAGAGACCTAATGCACTAATCCCAAAACAAAAGGTAGAAAATGAAATGACAAGAACATTTTCAAAAATCAAACTAAAAAGAGTCTCTGGTCAGAAACAGAGGGTAGATACATACTCCAGAAGCATCCAAGAAGACTCAGCAATCATCCAAAATCACCCAGTAGCACTTAATCTTCCCAAAAAAGTAAAAAATTAGGGCATATGCAACTGTTCTCAGTGAACTTGCGTACATACGTGACTATTCCAGGAAAACCCGCATGTACACATGACTGTGAAAGAAAAACCCACGTACAGGAAGAAAAAGAGAGAAAAATAAGGTAAATAGACAAGATGAGACAAAATTTACTCCTACAAGACACTACTGGGAAAACATGACCCCAGAACCGACATAGAAATAGAGAAATCAGAGTAATTCATGCACATTGAATGGAGAGAAACCCCCAAAGAAAAACAACTAGGAACCTCCCCAGTATGGTATGCAATTTTGTTATGTAGAAAAATTCCTATGGCTTGGGGTGTACCACAACAGATGAATAAACCACAAAAATCAATCATTTCCCATACGCAAGAGAAACCAAATATCTAACACTAAGGTATCATGAGTCGTACCTTAATCCGGACGGTTGAAGTAGATCCCTATTGTGCTTTTTCCAATCTCGCTTGCTTTAGCAATTCACTCTCAACAACAATAAACAAGGCAAGCATGCTATATAATATGGTGTTAGATCTACTATAGAATATATAATCAATAATGTATAAGAAATTAAACAGATCCATGATTCAATATTTATTTAAATGCACATCATTGGACATGAAAAGATATTTCTATTAATATAATCAGAAATTACACAAGTGACAACCTCTATCAGCTTGTCTGCGAACCAGAGAAACTGAGTCCTCCACCTGGGCCTCCACCACCTCAATCCTCCATCTATTGATAGCAAGCTCATAAGAAAAGGCAAGCTTGGGAAGAACACAAAGTGCTCCAAAGGGACAAAGCGATGCAAACTCAAGTATAAGCAAGCTCCGACAACAATGGACTATAGTTTTCTTGCTCTTCAATTCCTCCTCTTCAATGTATCTAAGGAGTTCCTTGTATAGCACTCCAAAGGGGTAATGGAGGGTCAAATTTGAGTGATCTCGTGGCATATGGAAGACCAAGAGAGAAGTGACTTGGACACACCTCAAGGAAAACTCCAAAAATATTTGGACTTATGCACACATCCCGATCTATGCAGGTTTAAGGTCAATATCTACATATATAAAGAAGAAAGGGATTAAAAGTCGCGTACATCAAATAATAGGTGTTTTTAGGGATGATCTTGGAAACATCAAAGGTACAATATTGGTCCATGGGGTCCAAAGAGTCTACAGAGGGACAGGAAAGGTCATAAATGTGTGACCAACCATGTGTGGTAAAATCAACTGTAATGGGCCTCACTCGATATCACAACCAGGTTAGGCTTCGTAATCAGAGCCGAGAGGGTGAGATGCGTTTGGGTGCCTCATTGAGAATTCTTCCTATGGACATAACAAATCATCTGAGGTCATGACACACATTAAAATGAATGGTTCCACATTGTGTTGTAATTATCACTTACTCATTCAATACATTTATTATATACTTCCATTTATGGATTATGTATGTTATTTGTACTGGATATTTATTTATAGTAACATACTTTGTTCTTTATATTCCTCCACTTTTACTTTTCTTATCATTAATATTGCCTACCTAATTCGCACTATTATATGTTGCTAGAGTAAAAGGTTCACCTCTTGAGTAGCAAAGATCAAAGTCCAAGGTGCACTTTAGATATTTTAATATTATTTTCATTGCTCGCACATGAATTTATTTTGGTGTTGCTTGAAACCATACAATCAATCCTACTTCTTTCATAATGTTTGGTCTTGATGCTATCACATACAATAGGCTGTCAATCACTGACATGGACAATGTTTGATTTGCTTCCAGAAATTCGTCATCTTTTCTCAATTTAAAACCTGTAACCATGGATGTGCTCACAAGGGCACAATCTTCTATTACTGAAATTTTTAACATTTCCTTAATACACTTGGTTCACAAAACAAATATTCCTTTACTAGATTAAGAATTTTAAACCAAGAAATAAAGATAGTTCACTAAGCATAGACATCTCAAATTCCTTTTGCATTTCCTTTGCAAACTCTTGTGTAATGTCCCTAATATCCATAAAAAACAATTGTAGGGCTAATAATACTGTTAAGATCTAAGGGAAAACTATGCTTAACATTAGAATTGTAAAACATGTACATGAGTTATACCTATGTTCATGTTTTGTTTCTATTCTTGTATGGTTTCTATTTTACGATGATGTTTATTTTCATTCTTTTATATACTGATGTTATTGAATCTTGATATCTTATTTATGGTTTAGTGATGCTTTGATATTATTTATTCCTATTTGAATACATGTTATGTTACATATTTTTCATTTACTAAAAGACAAGGCTAACTTACCTTTGTATCTAAAGGGGAGGAGTGCCTGGATTTTTTCTAATGACTCACTCGAAAAGATAAGAAACTCATGCAATTTGGGCTTACTTAGTTCTCACGAACTAATGCATGATGTATCTATGTTTATTGAATGTTTTTCGTCGCTAAGCTGATGCTAAAGGTGCGTAAAAAGGAGTGAAACCTAGCACACAAAAGTTCTCTAACCTAAAATCTAAAGGTGGTGGCATGGTGTTTAAAACTCAACACAAGACATGCATAAAAAACTATAGAAGAGGGATTAAAATATAAAAGGTGGTGGATGATAGTTGTAATAGTTAATGTGCCCATGTGAAGGCTGCATGCCTCCTCCAAACTGACACAAGCAATAAAAACCTGGTTAGGGTTTTCACATCCATTCTTTGCATATCATTTTGTTGTTGGTGAAGGGGGGCGAGCTCCATTGTTGGGGCTTTGCTAACAGAGGTGTGGTCACAGTGTCGAAACAAATTGGTTAGAAGGTATGCAGGAATCTCAGTGGTTTTAAACTTGTTAAACATTTGTTTTTTATATTTTATTAGCATACTTCTGATGCCTCTCTTATTTCGTTGCATGTTGGATGAGCCCGGGGAAGCATTGCAACTGTGGAAAATAAAGGTTCTTTCTTCGTATGCTTGGTAATCCCATACGAAGAGGGAATTCACCCGTCTACTTGGTCATTTATGGGTTTTGTAGTGGTCCATGTTTGTAGTTTGTAAAAGGATTCCAATTTTGGATTTTCCAGGGTTTGGGGAATTAGTAACGAACTCAGGCTTATTTGTGGGCATTTTGTGTTTCATGACCCATTAGGGAATTTCGTAATAATGGTAACGACTGTGGATGATTTACTCTGTAACTAAAACCTTTTGTTTTGAAATTTTATAATGGAGTGGTTGTTTTATATCCCTGGCTCTTCATTGATGTCAGCACTTTATTTTAATTTTTATATGAAGGTTTGGAAAATACTAGTTCCATTGCTAGCAATGGAACTTATGATAATACTTGCTCGTAATATTACTTGGATGTGGACATAATATGGGTTTATGCCCACGTTGTATTTGTATGAAATGTTTAGCATTTTAAAAGGGTTTTACCTTTGTTAAATTATAGTAGTTGGTTGTTTCGCTTCTGTATAGAAATGAAGGGAAATTCTCTAGCTTCCTGCTTCATTTAACTCTTAGATGAAATCCTGTCTTTATGTTTATTTATTCACTATAATGAAATACTGAATTCATTTCTATATGGTGACAGTGGGAAAGCCCTAGCTCTATTCAACGTTTATATTTTGATATGTTTTGTTTAAAGGTTAGAATGCCATCGTTTGCTTATTGTTAACCCTATGGTTTCAATGGTGGTCGTATTACCATGACTCATAGATTTCCTATATGGAATAGCCTATGCATTTGGAATGGTTACATAATGTATGTATTGCATGTAGTATATAGATAAACTCATGGAAATTGATTATCAGATTCGATGTTTGGTTCAACATTAACCTTGGTATTTAATTTAAAGGTTTAAAACACTCTCATTCGAAGCTTATGGGATTCGATAGTTGATCTTATTGTTATGTTTGTTATTCCTTTTAAATATTTTAAATGCTCATAGTCAGAGCTTATGGGATTTGATGATGGCTTAATTAGTGTTTGTTTTGGGTTGTCGTGAAGGCATTCTAGCCAACCCTTAACAAGATTCGATGGTGGGTGGTTGAATGTCATTATACTTTGACTGTGTTTAAATTATGGTTTATGTTGTAAATGTTTCCTCTCAAGAATGTTAACATGATTTCAACCTTCATTAGAGGAATGATGGTTCTATTGTGATTTAATTATTTTGTTGTAGCGTAGATAGTTTATATATATCTCGATGCTGGAAAATGTTAATATGTCAGCGTTTGTTTAGTTTAGCCTATCCTTTTTACAGGATGGTTGGAGATTTGTTCTTTGGGGAAAAACGATAGTTAATCAATATTGTGGATGACTGTGTACTTTTGTTTAATTCATTTTAATGCTTAAAGGAGTGACTATTGCACATTGTTTATGTGGTTTTGGTTTCCAAGGGATTTGATCCTCGATTCATGATTATGTGTATTCATTAATCTGTAAAAGGTTTGGTTAATGGGTAGTTAAATGATATCGTGGATGAATATAATTTATTTATTTAGTTGTTAGTTTGTTTTGTTGGATGGTTTGTCCATTGTTTATTAGTTCCTTTAAATATTTTAAGTAGTGAATGCTACACATATTCTATATAGTAAGTTAGTGGTGTTGTAATATTAATAATATGATGAGTTTGGATTCCAAGGGAATTGATCCCTCATCCGTGACTTTGGATAATAGTTTGCTTAATGGATAGTCTATTTGATGATGGTTTTCTATTTTCGTAAAGTTGTGAGCCCTTGCAAATGCTCTGTATTTTCATACTTAAGGGTTTTATTTTTACTCCAGTTTTATAAAATTGGATGAGGAAATTATACAGGTGTTGTGATAAAGGTTTTATATATATAATATTGTTTCTATAATTTGTGAAAGGTCTGGTTACTAACTTTATCGGAACTAAATGTTTTATTCTAGGCTAAACCCTAACATTTATAGAAAATTTTAAAGACTAGTTTAACATAATCTTGATAAGAAATTGATCCTAGATTCTATATAAGAATTAAAAAAAAACTAAAACATTTATTCAAACTAATGAAGGTTAAAATTATAGCTCCTAATATAAAATACAATGGCTATAATCACAACCTGTAAGCATAATCAAAATATACATAATAGCTTGAAATGTAGAAATCTCTTACTTTGAATTGTGCAGCTTGAAATGGATAAAGAACCCTGCATATTTCAACACCCATAATTAATAAAACAGTTTCTATCTATGACCTTAGGAACGATAACCAGACAAATTTGGAACTACCACATTCCTCCCAACCATGACCCAGAACCGTTCGTGATTCCAATTTGGATCCCCCCGAGATGGATCCAACATGTAAGTGATCTAGAAATCTTAAGGGTGAGTTTGTCGATGTTTGAAAATCAGGCTCTGTATAAGAATGCTTGGTTTCAGAAAATTCTTTCTAATTCCATCTAGGAGTAATAATTGGATCCCAATCCTTCTCATGGCTTTGTTCTAATAGATAATCTTTTGGGAAATGGTAGTTGGTTTAACTTCAGTTGAATAAAGAATTCACTATTTTCTTGAAAATAAACTTTAGTTTTATTTTTATGGAATAAATAGTTATTTTGTTTAACTATGAACTTTTACTAGTTCCTACTTGAGCTTTAGAATAGAATACTTATTTAAATATTTTAGTTTATCATATAATATCTACATAGACTCTTCCTTATTATTTTAGTTACCTTTATATATATATATATATATATATATAAACTTTACTTATTATCCTTTATTATTATGCATGCATCATATATCATAGTTAGTTATTTTGAGGATTCCCTTAGCTTACATAATTTTCTTTAATTAAGGTCTTAGGTAGGGTTTGGTTGGTCAAATAGGTTAGGTAGCTCTATATACTCCTTGCATGTTGGATTGCCTCGTTTTCGGGGTAGTTCTTCCAATACTTGATAAGAAGTAGATTTGAAATTTCATTTAATCAACTTAAAATGAGTATGATGAGGGTCAGTGATTTCCAAAGTCTTTCCAACTCAACACACTTAGTTTACAGTAACCCCTAGTGTTATTCAAAGCCTAATCTCAACACTATCAATTAGTGTTACACTAGTGCAATTCCAGATCCTCTTGCTCAACACTAATACTAGGATGCACTTATACAATGCACCTAAGTATACAATGGCCAAAGATCTGATTCTATAGATATTATCCTCAACATCAAGTTGGAGTGTTCCAGGGCTTATGCCCAACACTACCAGTATTATAAATCTTGTGCTCCAGAACTTATGCTCAACACACAACCTCATAGCTCATGTGCTCCAGAGTTTATGCTCAACACACAATCTCATAACTCATGTGCTCAAGAGCTTATGCTCAACAAAAAATATCATAACTCACGTGCTCCAGAGCTTACACCCAATAGATCATAGAACTCAATCATACATTCAATATTCTGCAATATATCACTATAATGATCTCAGTATATATATTAGGGCCAATCACATAATATTAAATCCAATACATTGGGGCCTATGCCCAGTACAACTACAATAGTCCTTTTCCATCAGGGCCTATGCTCAACATATATAATCATATACAAGATAATAAAACATGTGCATTGGCTCATGCCCAATAAATCCATCTAATCAACATAAATCATGTGCAGTGGGGCATACAACCAATATATAGACATAAACATAATCATCAAAATAAACCATAGGTAGCGGGGATCATGCCGAATATAGTAAAGGAAAAATTCAAGATATTACATCCCTCCCCGCTTAGAACAACACCGTCCTGGTTTTCTAGGGACTAAAAATGAAATCATGAAACAAGGCATGGTAAGCCTATTTCATAGTGGCTTTATTCTCCCATGTGGCCTCATCACCCCAAACTGCTTCCATTGCAATTCCAGCTACATAATGGTTCGCTTCCTGAGATGTACTTCTCTTTTGTCTAGAATGTCAAGGGGATCTGGCATAAACTCCCCTTCAGGTTCCACCTATAGTAAGGACCAATCAATCACATGTTTAGTATCATATGCATATTTCTTCAATAGAGATGTGTGAAAAACATTATGAACCTTTATATGAGCAGGTAAATCTAATTCATACACCACTTTCCCTTTCTTGGTCAGTATCTCAAAGGGTCCACAAACTCTTGGTGTCAACTTTCCACACCTTCCCAGGCTTAATGAGATTCTTTTTGCTTTTACTTTTAAATAAGCATGTCTACCGATTTGGAAAACTTTATCCTTTCTTTTCTTATTCGAATAAATTTTATGGAGGTCGTGTTTTTTCTTGAGGTTCTTTTATACTTTGATGACTAACTATTCTAGGTATTTTAGTAAATATGTTCCTAACATGAGCTTGTCCAAAGGGCTATCCCAAGTCATCGGTGTCCTACATTTTCAACCATAGAGTACCTTGAAGGGACTCATCTTGGCGGGGGCCTGGTATTTGTTGTTATATGCAAACTCTGCGAGGTGCAGATAATGTTCCCACTTTGTGGGATTGTTCATCACATACATTCTAAGCATGTCCTCCAAAATCTGATTTACCCATTCTGTCTGCCCATCTGTCTGCAGGCGGTAGGCGGTACTAAAATTTAACTGTGTCTCTAAGTCAAAGAATAGATATCTCCAAAATTTACTAGTAAACTTTGTATCTCGATCCAAGATGATTTCCTTCGGTATCCCATGCAATCAAAATATCTCCTTTAGGAATATGTCAACAATGTGAATTGATTTGTAAGTTGACTTGACTGGGATAAAGTGTGCTGCTTTAGACAACTTATCAACCAATACAAAGATGGAATCATTATGATTCTTGCTCTTTGGTAAACCCATAATGAAATAAATACTGATAACCTCCCATTTCCATTCCAAAATGGGTAATGGTTGTAGTAACCCTGAATGATGTTAGTGCTTAGCTTTGACCAATTGACACTCTTGGCATTTTGAGATGAATAGTGCTATGTCGACCTTTCACTTAGGATAGAAAAAGTGTTTCTTTACTGCCGATATCATCTTTTGATATCTTGGGTTCCCCAAGTAGGGATTTCAATGAAACTCTGTTAGAATGCTGGACCTGATGTCTCATTCTTGCATAACATACTGTCTCTCTTTATACCACAATAGTCCGGTCTCATCTACCTTATATTCTTTCTATTGTTGAAATAACCTATCCTCCTGAATCATTTTTAGGACTGCAACATAGAAACGGTCAACTCTACTTTTTCTTCTGCTTCTATCATGCAAATATGAATTGGTTTGGATCAAAGTCAACTCATACAACATATGAGCTCGTCGAATTAAAGAATTGACGATTTTATTCTCGTTTCCATTTATATGATTTAATTCAAAGTGGTACTCACTAAGGAAGGCCAACCATCTGGCATGCCTAGCATTTAGATATGGCTGGTCAAAAAAACACTTTAGACTCATGTTCTTTGTCTTTAGGAGAAACTTATTTCCCATGAGGTAGTGCCTCCACATCTTCAAAGAATGGATAATGGCCTCTAGCTCAAGATCATGTGTGGGATAATTTTGTTAGTGTTATTTTAATTTATGCAAATTGTAACATATTGTGCAATCATTTTGCATGAGGACTCCACCAAGTCCTTCCTTGCTCAAGTCTTTGCAAACAAAAAAATACCCATCAGGATCCACAATTCGTAGTATAGGTGCAGAAGTCAAGAGTTGTTTAAGCTTCTGAAATATTTTTTTGCACTTGGTCGTCCATAAGAATCATTGTTTGCCTTATTTTTTAAGGCAGTCATGAGGAAGGAAATCCTTAAAATGTTCTCAATAAAATTTCGATACTAACCTGCTAATCCTAAAAATGACCTTATGTCTATGACACAAGTAGGGGTGGGACATTCTTCGATGGCTTTAATCTTTTCTGGGTCAATGACTATCCCTTTCTTGGAAATGATGTGACCTAGGTATTGTACCTGGGGTTTGTAAAAATCACATTTTTTAAACTTAGCGTAAATTTGTTGTTCCAGTAACACCCTTAGCACTACCCATAGGTGTTCCTCATGTTCTTCTTTACTCTTCTAGTAAAATAGTATGTCGTCTATAAACACCAATAAAAAATTATCCAGGTATTCACTTAATATATTGTTCATCATGCACATTAAATTTTTTGATGCATTGGTTAGCCGAAAAGGAATTACTATAAAATCATAATGGCGGTATCGAGTACAAAATACAATTTTGTGTGTATCTTCATCACGCATGCTTACCTGATGGTATCCAGATCATAATTTGATCTTTTAAAATATCTTTGCTCCTCCGAATTGATCGAACAAGTCATCGATCCTAGGGAGTGGGTAATGGTTCTTAATGGTCATCTTATTGAGTTGTCGGTAATTGATGCACATTCACATTGTACCATCCTTATTCTTTATGAAAAGTATAGGTACTCCCCAAGGAGACACACTAGGTCCAATATCACCCTTTTCTATCAATTCCTGTAACTATAACTTGAGCTCCACCAAATATGGTGTGCTCATGTGGTATGGATATTTTAAAGCTGTTACTGACCCTTATGTGAGCTCTATGGAAAAATCTAAGTCCCTCTTTGGTAGCAGTCCCTGTATTTCCTCGAAAAATACATCCTTGAATTCCATGAGAACATGGAATTCCTCAATTTGATGTTCTCTCTCAACTTCTACATCCTAGATGTTAACTGCATAACGTTTGCAGCCCTTCCTGATACATTTCTTCACTTGTAAGGTGGATATTTGTCTAACAAAAACCCACTTGGGTATGCCTTGAATCTTTGTTTGATTCCCTTACCTATCCATGCATAATAATGACTTGTTTAGATAGTCAATCATGACATGGTGTTGTTCCAACTAGTCCTTTCATATAAGTACACCGTACGATCCTAAGATTAAGATGTTTAGGTCTACCTTAGATGGAAAACCATTCATGTCTAATTCACAACCCTTTACTAGTTCTGAAACCTTTCTTTTTCTACTAGTGTCTAGTTTTTCCAGCCATGGTTTCTCATGTTTCACTTTTTTTAGTTTACACATGTCAACAATATTGGGGGAAACATCGCTTCGAAAAGCACGAAGATCAATTAAATTTGAAATAGAAGTGTTTGAAATCTTACCTTCTTTTTTGACCATAGTGGTTTGATGGTCCGGTTGTTGGACGCCAAGTATTGCATAGATCCTATGTGTACTAGCCATGTCCTCTACTGTTGGGTCTTCTTGGAGGTTGTGTAGGACTCCATTCGTCTTATTTGGACAATATTTGGAATAATGGAGACCTTGGAATTTCCAACAGCTAACCTGCAGTGGGGAAGCCTTGTCTCCTCCATTTATTGTTGGTATTTGGTGCGGGCACATTTTGTCGTGCACCTGTCTTGTTGAAATTTCTGTTAGATAGAAAAATATTGTTTTGTTTTCTATATGGATGTGGTTTAAAACCAGGTTTTTTATTGTTCGAGAAGGTCCTAGACTTGTCTTGATTTTTTTTTTATATTTTCCTATCTTAGTTTTCCATGTTCATAACAAAGTCTATCCTTGTGCAAGGTAGTATCCATATTTTAGGGCATGTTAAACTCAATTCTTTCTCAAAAATTTGGAGGAAGAAATCCTAAAAACAGTTGTATCTTGACCTTTTTGTCATTATGTAAGGGACGTAATGCAACATATCCAAAATATGTGGATAAAGGAATCCATAGTCAGGGAGCCCATCTTCAACTCATGAAATTCTTTGACTTTTATTTTAAAGAATCTTTGAGACATGTACTTTTCCTGGAAGATTCTACGAAAAGTACTCCATCTGATCTATTTTGCTTCATCTATTTTATTATGTTTTATATCTCTCCACCATCTAGCTTCTTTTCCATTTAAGTTGTAAATGGCCAGTCGAGATTTCATCTCACTGGAGTAGTTATGTAGTCGAAGTATTTACTCATACCCATGAGCCTTTCTTCATCTTTTGAAATTCTCCTTGAAGGATGTCATCATTTTTATGCCTTTTCTTGCAAGGAGAGGGTGAGTCATCACTGGAAGAAATGTGGCATTCTTCTTCTGGAAGATCAAGGGTGTGTTCCTCTCGTCCCTCGTCATTTGGACTATTGGTCCTTCTTTTATGGTGATAATTTTCCTTGGATTTGTTTGTTGAGTCGGTAGGTTGTCCATGAAGTTTTACTCTGGTCAAGTTTAGAAGTAAATATTCATTTATTGCTTTCTGTTCTTTTCTCTCATTCATGTTATCATCCTGAAAGCTCTATAGGTCTTCTTGTAGACTCTATATAGTTTTCATCAAGTCGAAACTCAGTTCCAGCATGAGTTCTTCTTCTTAGGGTGGTGAATTCGTGTTCCCTTGTCGACTGTTGTTCTCTTTTGTGTCCATGGTTTGGACTATTCTTTAAATATGTAATTTAAACATTTAGCTACATATAATCTGTTGTTGGTTTAAAAAATCACAAATAAAGTTTTGAAATAATTGTTTCTGCAACGAAAGATTAGTAGTGCCCATTAGGTATCTAAGTGTGTAAAATTGGCATCTGATACCACTTGTAATGTCCCTAAAATCTGTAAATAAAAAAAATTGTAGGACTAATAATACTGCTACGATCTAAGGGACATCTATGCCTAATGTCAGAATAGTAAAAAATGTACAGGAGTTATACCTATGTTCATGTTCTATTTCTATTCTCGTATGGTTTCTATTTTAGCACGATGATGTTTATTGTTGTTCTTTTATATACTGATGTACTTGTATATTGATATTTTATATCTTGTTTAGTGATTCTCTTATATTGCTTATTCCTATTTGAATACATGTTACGTTACCTAGTTTTCATTTACTAAATGATGAGGCTAACTTACCTCTATATCTAAAGGGGAGGATTTCATGCATTTTTCCTAACGACTCACTTTGAAAGGTAGGGAAATACTGTGATTTGGCCTTACTTAGTTCTCATGAACTAATGAAGGATGTGTCTATGTTTATTGCAGGTGTTCCATCGCTAAGCCTATGCTACATGTGCGTAAAAAGGAATGAAACCTAGCACTTAAATTTTCTCTAATCTAAAATCTAAAGGTGGTGGCATGGTGTTTAAAACTCAGCAAAATAGATGAAGCAAAAACTATAGAAGAGGGTTTAAAACATAAAAGGTGGTGGATGATAGTTGTAATAGTTAATGTTCCCATGTGAAAAATAGGCTAGGGTTTTCACAACCATTCTTTGCATATCATTTTGCTGTTGGGGAAGGGGTGCGAGCTCCATTGTTGGAGATTTGCTAATAGATGCATGGTTACAGTGTCTGAACGAATTTCTTGGAAGGTATGTAGGTAGCGCTATGGTTTTAAACTTGTTGCAAATTCGTTTTTATATTTTCTTACAATACTTTTGATGCATCGCTGATTTTGTTACAGGTTGGATGACCATGGGGAAGCTTTGCAACTATGGCAAGGAAAGGGTCGTCAACATATGTCTGGTGAGCCCATACAAAGAGGGCCTTGACCCATCTGCTTGGTTGTTTATGGGGTTTGCAGTGGTTCTCTGCTTGTAGTTTGTAAAAGGCTTCCCATTTGGGATTTGCCAGGGTTTGGGGAATTAGTAATGAACTCATGCTTAATTGTGTTTGTTGCATGGCCAATTTGGGCATTTTGTAAAAATGGTAACGATTGTGGATGATTTACTGTGTAATTAAAACCTTTTGTTTTGAAATTTTATAATGGATTGTTTGTTTTATATTTCCATCTATTCGTTGTTGTGAGCACTGTATTTTAGATTTTATATGAAGGTTTTTAAAATACCAGTGGCATTGCTAATAGTTGTAATGGAACTTGTGATAATACTTGCTCGTAATATTGCTTGGATGTGGACACAATATGGGTTTATTCCCATAATGTATTTGTATGAAATGTTTAGTGTTTTAAAAGGGTTTTACCTTTGTTAAATTATAGTAGTTGGTCGTTTCGCTTGTGGATACAAATGAAGGGAAAACCCTAGCTTCGTGCTTCATTTAACTCTTAGATGAAATCCTCACTGTATGTTTAATTATTTGTTGTAACAAAATATCAAATTCATTTATGTTTGGTGACATAGGTAAATCCTTAGCTCTGTTCAACGTTTATATCTTGATATGTTCTGTTTAAAGGTTTTAATGCCATCATTTTTTTTATTGTTAACCCTATGGTTTCGATGGTTTCTAGTAGTGCAACATATAATTTTTTTATGAAATGGTTGAGAGTAGAAAACGTTATGGCATAAACATGATTAGTTTTCTAAAAATCCTTTTGAATATAAAAGGTCCACCAACTTCATGCACTCGCCCTTTTGTGAAAGTGTAGAAACCATAGTGAATCTTACTCATTCTTGAATTTTTTACCATTAAATGTTTGGTGATATTTTTTGTAAAAAAATTGAAATTTCCAGGACTTGTATAGTTTTTGGATAATTTTGGTGTTTTTTAGAGTAAAAAATAGTATCCCATGGAATTTGGGCGAATCACTTTTGAAGAAAAGGAAATTAACAAATCGTTTTTTGGAAAAAAATGTCCAAAAACAAGTATGGGCTAAATTTCGCTCTTAAAATTTTCCCTTTTCAAAATTACTTTCATTTATTTCTTCAAACGAGTCAATACCCCTTCTCAGTAGAGACTCTTCTTTGCTTACCATATTTCTGTTCTATTCTTGCATGTCCTATTTGTGGTTCCATTTTTTATAATGATGTTTTCTCCCTTTCTTTACATCATGGTATTCTCTCTCATCACTATTATCCTTTGCATATAGACACTTACAGGTACAAAATGTCCTACTTTCCCATAGTTAAAGCATTTAAAGGGAATATTACCTTCATATTTTCTAACAAAGGGAAGATTACCAAATCCATTTTGAGTTTTCTAACAAATTGTGGTTCCTCTATGTTTGATTCATGGGTGGAGCAATCACTTTATTTTTGTTTTCTATTATCTATTTTCTTTGATGCTTGCAAATCTACTTATTCCTTTGATGGAATTTCTTATTAGGTCCCCATTTCATATGCAGTAAAAATCCCATGCAATTCGTCCATTGTCAATTTATCAAGATCTTTCATTTCTTCAATAGTGGAAACTTTGGCATCAAATATTGAGGAGAGTTACCTTAACATATTTTGTACAATCAACATATATCAACCTTTTCATGTCCCCACCCCTTCAATAGAGAGAAGACATGACTATTGCGCTAATCAAATTCAACAATCAAAGCCCCATAACGCAATATAAAATGAATTGAAATTTAAAAAATACACAGATGTATAAAACACGCAATATACAATAGAAAAAATTACATTTCATTCAATCATTCAACATGTTCATCATAATTCATTAAAAAATATACAGTTGCAGAGATTACACACAAGCAATACTTATCTTGAAACAAGCTTGTCCCGCAACCAGCTACGTCGTCGCAATGTTCCACCCAACCATAGGCCAGTGTGCTCATCAATCTCTCAGCAGCACTGCCACCCTCAAGCTGGGCATGATTCCCATCAAGAATAAGGGAACTACAACAAGCTCACACATATCCAAAGACATAACAAAATTCAGCCAAGCCAAAACTAAATTTGGGTTTATCAGGCTGCTAAGGAGATGGAAAGGTTGAACTACTAAGCTAGTGAGCTCAACCATAGAGATATTGACACCTGCACCAGATCTGTCTTGGATTCTAAAACATCTACATGCCCAACACAAGGAAGCATCCCCTTCTCTGCTACATAGTCCCTTGGGCTATGCCTTCCCTCCTAGTGGTCTTCAGGGTTTGCAAAGAAGAAAAACAACTCCGCTTTATTTGTCTATTAGGTTCCCTTCTAAATTAGGTTTATCAAGATAATTCAGACCCAACTGCACTCCAGACCAGTTTAGACAAAGGAAAAGGATGAAAACACATCAATATACAAAATTCTAGGTTGAGGAAAACATTTTGCAACCAAAAACAGATTGGTAAAATGGTGAAAAAAAACCTAGAATGAGCAATTTAAATTCAATAACGATTATGGGCATTGCATGAGCCAAATCGACTGCTACAAACCCCAAAATTGTAATTCTTTGTTGTCCATTCACTCCACAACACCAAAACAAATTTCCTGGGCATGCATAATGAGGAAAACTACAACAATTTGTGAATAAAAGAGCCCATCACTGAGCATTATGAAACAACTTCCCATCCATGGGGAAAAATGAAGAAAACTATTGCCCACATGAGGGAAAATGCACAGGTAGACAAAAACGTGAAGGAGAGAGCTCTCCAAGCTTCCACTATGTGAGGAAACGGAGGACACGGGTGAACCATAGAATGGGCATGCATTTTTGGGTGTTGACTTGGCCCATAAGTCAAAATCATGTTTCCCAAAAACCAATGGCTTATCCAATTCCAATTTGGACTTCCACACTCTTCCCATCCCCATGCAATAACTACCTCAACCAATTTTTGGAAAAAATAAATGATTGGGTGAATAAGACAAGAAAGATGGTCAACAGCTTGATGGGTCTTCCCCTTGACATTTGGATTTTCCCCCATTGGCTCAAAGGTTTGAATATTCACCCCCTTATCCTTAGGAAATCATGCCCTCATCTCTATAATGTTGCATTGACATAGATGGTTGTGGGTATTTTAATTAAATTGCATATTTACATGATGCCCAAAATTATAATGTGTTTGGATAGCATGAAATATCATCGGCATCGATTTTAATCACTGAAACATAAAATGCTAAATCGATGGTGGGGTTTTTGCCTTTAGCTCCACACCATGATTAATTACAATATTTACAACATATACTTATTTAATGCAAAGAGGGTCAAAACCGGGGTGTTACAAACCTTTTCACAAAGTCCATTGATGGTGTTGAGAATTTCATACACACAGAGTAGACAAGTTGCAACATTTTCTTCATCCTTTGTTTTTAGAATCTCCAACTGTCCTCTATGAGTTTGGAGCTTTACCTTATTAACCTCGTTATTTCCTTCAAAGATATTTTGAAGCTTGTCCCAAATTTCTTTTGCTAATTCGCAATGCATCACTTTGACAAACTCAGATTCTGATAAACCATACAAGATGAGATTCATGGATTTTCCATTATTTTCACTAGGCTCCTTCCCAGCCACATTTGTTGGTGGATTCATGAGTGATTCTTAAATATCAAACCCGATTGTAATTAATATGTTCACATATTTATTCTTTACAATAAATATTTTATTCCATATAGCAATGGAACTTTGTTTGTGGAAAAATATTCTTGATTTTCCATGTCTGATCCCAATATCTACCTTCCAATGGTTATATTGTTCCTGGAGGATCCCACTTTGTTACCAATTGTTGAACACACACTTATACAGAGGGAGGGGTGGAGGGGGGTAAATCAATATAATACTGTTTTCACTTATTTAAATTCAATTAACAAAACAAAACAATCACACATAAGATTTACATAAGATTTATCAATTAGAAAACACGAAACATATGACTTATGTGGACACCATTTTGGGAGAAAACCACAAAAAACTTCTCCTTATAAGTTTTTGTAGACATCAACCAACTCGAGACACCAATCCCCAATGATACAAATCGTTGTAGGAACCAACCTACTCTTACAAGTCTACACATGCATCAATATGCTGTTAGATATCTTCATAGGAAAACCTACTAGAGACAACAATCCCATAGCTAAGCACCAATTTAGCAAGATACACCAATCCCTTTGTTTAAGTAGCAGTAACCGCTTAATTATGATTATTTCTTCCCCGAAAAAGACTTTTTTGAATAATCAATCATATTTCCATCACTATTCTTTCGTGCACCTTCTTCACATATACATACTTCTTCTTGAGTGGTTCCTCTTAGAATGAAATTGTTTTTTCGCTCACACGCTTTCTCTTGAAATATTTTTACTAGCTATGATAAAATAAGAATAAAATTTGGTTAATTATGTCTTTTTAATTAGAGTTTAATCATAAATTATAACAAATTATAAAACAATATATGTATAAATAAATTTTGAATTTTGAATATAAACTTGATTTAATAAACATACAAAATAATAATAATAATATTAACTAAAAAATTAAACAATTAGAATGAATTGGTAATTTTTTTAAACTATTAAAATAATAAAAATATAAAAATTCTTTATGAAAAAGAAATATCATAAATTCAAAAGGTTAAATCAAGAGCAATCAATAAGTACTCACTTAAAATAAAATAACATGTATGTGTCTCACAAAATGGGATGGAGTGTTTTTGTGTGTATAAATAATTAGAAGGGAGATATAAAATAATTATAAGTTCTAAGGCAGATTTATTATGAATAATAAAATATGGAAAAATGTATTCATGTTTTTGTTGTATAAAATTAATAATATTTGTAATTTTATTTATTCAATTTAAATTTATAAATATTAAAAAAACACACATTTAGTATAAAAGTTAATGAGTATTTTTAGTATATTATAAAGATATACATACTAAAAGATTTATAATTATGTATTTATGGGTAGAGTAGAGTATTTAAAGGTTTAAATATGTATGTTTAAAGTTAATGTGAATTTGATTTTATGCAAAGTTAGATTAGTCTTTGAATACTTATGATTTGTATGTGAAGTTAGATTAGTGTTTGAATAAACACGATTTATGTGTGAGGTGTTATGAATTCAATTGTGTTTGGAGTTAAGAGTGACGTTTGAGTATGTTTGTTTTGAGAGTGAATGTGGTGTGAAGTTGATTGAAAAGACTATGTATGAAGTTGACTAAGATTTCATATTTTTCCCTACAAGGTCTCTAGGGGTTATAAGAGTTGTGCCATGTGGGTATCCTAAATGTACAAATAAAAATGGATTTTTTATGGAAAAAAAATGCATACTTAGGATATGTTGTGAAAATTGAGAGCTTTTAATTGAAGATGTTTGAGAGGAAATTCAACAAAGAAATTATATATTTAAATGAGCATAAATATAAATGATGAAAGACGCATTATTTTTTATAAAAGCTGGAGACTTGGAAGCCTCCAGCGAAGTTAATTTGTTTCTATGTCAATTAATTGGGTTTATGCTAAGATGATGTACTCATAGTAAACTTCGATATAAGAAAAACAAAAGTATACATTTATTAAATTTCTATATATTTATGTAAGCCAATAAAAGATCTATAAAATTTAAAGAAAGTTACTTAACCACAAATACTTCTGAAACATACAAATGATCAATACCTTTTTATTCCTGAAAACAATTATAATCGAATAATACATAAATGATCATACCAGTTTATTCAGTTTATTCCTTGAAACATTTGAAACCAAATACTTGAAATAATTTATTCCTTGAAACAGTTAAAACCAAGTACTCGGAATAAAGAAAATTATTTAAGCATGAAATTGTGAACAGAATCCATTGAACTTTTGAATAAATATTGCTAAAATAACTCCGAAATATTTATGCTACAGCAGGATGCATGAACAAAAGAAATTAAAGACTCTTGTGTTACTACATTCAATCGATGCCAATCGAGATAATAAATATAGTTTGTACAAACTTAAAATATTGTATTGAAACTAATGTCTCCTTAAGCTGTAGCTGAAGGAAGAAAATGCAGTATTTTTATCACAAATATATCCAGATATAAAACAAAAGCAGAGAGAAGAAAATGCAGTTAAGCTGTAGCTGAAGGAAGAAAATGCAGTATTTTTATCACAAATATATCCAGATATAAAACAAAAGCAGAGAGAAGAAAATGCAGTATTTCTATCACAAATATATCCAGATATACAATAAAAACAGAGAGAGGGGAAGCCACTACAGTAACGATTTCAATCTTAACAAAAACAGAGATAGGGGAAGCCACTACAGTAATAATTTCATAAGCATGGGAGACTAATCCTACCACAAAATGCACTCTTGGCTTACAGATTTATCGATGCTGTTAATACCTAGTAGCTATTGGGCTTGAAAAACTTAAAAAAAATATTCAAAACTGAGACTGCGGTATTAGCCCTAAAAAAAATCTTAAATTAAATATAGCCTACTGACAGAGCTTTAGCCCTGTGGATCAGGCCGGACTGAGAAAATGGGTGCATTTCCTATTGTTAGATTAGGTGCTGCTGTCTCCATCCCATTGTTATACGCCAAATCATCAAAGGTGGCTTTAGCAAGACCTAAAGATTGCTGCTGCTGCTGGGACAAGTAGTTGTATAAATTATTTCCTACAAAGTGCTCTGGAGGTATGAGCATGTTTCGGCCAGATCCTCCTGCATTTTCGGCAAAGATGACTGTCCTACGATCAGTTGGATTGGCCACCTGTAGACCATTGATTGCCAAAGCATTGGAGGTATCGGTGTAAATTCCTGGAGTGGAGTTGCTTATATAGCCATTATTCTTATTGTTAGTAACAACAGATCCCAAGCTCATGAGGTTGTGTAGGTCATGAGTACTACCTGCATTACCATTGGCCTGGAGATACTTGCAGCGGTGATTACCTGCAGAGTACAATTGCGTGTGGAGATCCTGATTGTATAATGACACCTTTTGCAGCTGATATGCTGGCTGCAATGGTTTTGCTTGCTGTTGTTGGAGTGCCATAAGATGCAGACACTTGGCTCTAGCTGCATTGTTAATATAACTGGTTGCATCTGTCTGTGAACTCAATGTACGCTCCTCATTGGTACTGCATCCATTATTCGTTGGTCCGTCCACAGCTGATTCGGTTTCAAGCCTGGGACGCTTTGCAGCTCCTATTGGCAATATGCTACTTTCAATTTTTTTCAGCTCGTATTTACTCATATCAAAGTTGGTTAGAGCATTATGGCCTTTGAATTTGATGGCAGCAACATCATAGGCTTCGGCTGCCTCTTTCTCTGAACCTGTAAGTCAACCAAGTGGCAAGTGAATTAATGTATGCATGATGATTCATGAATTGAATATATATTACCGATGGGCGGCGTTCCATTAATGGAGCTATACTCATTATTATGATAGATGTTTTGAAGATACTCACTGAATGTTCCTAGGTAATGCCCATTTATACGAGCTTGCCACCTTCTATGTTGATGGTGTCTGCAGCCATAGTGTAGTACCATACCATTCAGGTTAGTGTTCAGCTGCAGATAGATCTCAATAGAACTAGTTCAGAAAATCAGAATTCTATCAGATCAAAAGTATACATGCTTACTCCCCGGTATTGTGCTGCACCCCTTGAAAAGCCACTACTCTTTCTACAAAATAAATCAGAGCAACTGTCTGTTACTAATTATTTCTATGTAAAACTAAATCGATTCTGAATGAAAACTTTCTCAACTGAAAAAAGGACTTACCGCCTGAGAGACGCGACAAATTCTTGCGTCGTCATGTTCTGTATCTCTTCGAGGGCATCCTTGTATTGACTAATCTGAGTTGAATCAAGGGAAGCTTTGTTGTTAAGAATGGGAACCTAAAACGTCTATGCAACGCAGAAACAAATAGATTTGTATTATTAGGTTGAATCCGGCATTAACATAAAATCATACCTGAAAGTGTATGGTTGCTTCTTGTCCCTGGTACTTGAGCGCTGCCATATCATGGGCTCTCGCAGCGTTTTCTTCTTGAAGGTACACACCTACAAAATCAGAGAAATCGCGAGTTATCTAAATAAATGCGTAACGGCTGAGGCTGTAGAGGCTTTAATTTGAAATTATCAATACAGAAATGTTTGAAATATTTTAATGTTTTTAACTTTTTATTTATTTTGTTAATTTTTTTATAAAAAAGTTATGGATATAATGAATTCTAGTTTACGTTTTGGGAAAAGATACACAAGTCCCCTATTTTGGGGCAGGCGTTTAACTTTTTGGAAGTTGGGTGCCCACCCTCGCAATTTTCACCAGTATATGTAAAAGACTGAGAATATGTAAAAGACAGAGACTACTGGTTGGTAATTTAAAAGATTAACAGTACAATGACTAAGTATTTACTCACCCAAACCGACTGAAGAAGATTTGAACGGGTATCCAGGATTCACAGATGGCAACGACACACAAATCGATACGTTTTAAAGGAAACAATCTACTTGAACCATACTCAGAATTTAAACACTCACTATTCCTTTCATTATATTTATCCCACAGCTTCGCTTTGAATCGGCCAGTCCATTCATTCCTGCAAAAATCCTAGAGAAATTTCCTTTAACAAAAGAACTCTCATTTGAAAAACAAAACACATATTGAAAACTAGTTGTCTCAATCCATAATCCATTATTCTTTGATGAGTTTATCAATCTAAAATAATGATAGTAAACAATTGATGTTCACCATGGTACTCTTGATAATAATGCCCGCAATAACAAGAAAAAAAGCCCGATCGCAATCCCTGTTATCGATATCGTCTTACCTGCTAACTCCACCATATACTGAGGTCCGGTGGCGGCCCAGTGAATGATCGGCTGCCCTCGACCCAATTGTTCTTGCTGATTCCAATGGCGTGATTGCGGCTTCCAACGAACGTTTCTTACTGTTGAGAGATGAGGGGCTATCGCCATGACCATTCTTTTCTTTTGCGGTTGAGGTAGTAGCGGAAGCTCCAATATGGGCAGGAAAATTGTTGGTATTGTTGGCCTTCATTGCGCTTGCAGCTGGCACGGATTCAACTTTGGCAGTTGTGGTAGTAACAGCTGCAGTAGTGATTGGAAGTGAATTTGCAGTATTGTCCGTCATATGGATTTTTTCTGAGTCTGCTGGGTGGTTATTCGGTATGGACGGCGGTACATATATCTTGTTCGCGGATTTCTGAGGGAACTAGAGACTACAGTAGCCTTGAACTTCGTCGGGTTCAGCAGATTGAAATCCTGCAACATTAATAGAATATCAAGAAAGGAATGATTTGACAACATTCTTAACCCAAATAAAACTGTGGAAATAACACTGGATTCCTGATCTATAACCTAGAATGGTGCCGATCGTTTTAAACGATCATTGAGGAGATTGCACTTTCTGAATCTCTGGGGTACTAAATCAAATCTATATTTCATTAGTGAATATATAAATTTTTGGACGTACGTCACCTTTTTCATGACCAGATCTAAACTTAACCAAGATGCAAACTGCATTATTGGTGCATACCTGCATTGTTTGGTCTATTGAGGGCTTCCAGAAAGGACAGTGTCCGTGCATTATGCCTCAATGGCCTTGCAATCTGTTGGAAAAATGTAATTACTCGCAGATCTTTACTTGGCTTCCAAACCCACTCTATTAGAGTGTGTATAATCTTCGATCTTGTCTGTCAGTTTGACAAGAAAGAAAAGTCCATAAGAAGGCTACGTAAGTCAATTGAATTTATTTCAGAAGCTAAATTGTTAGTTAGATAGTTATTACAGCATTTAATGGAAAGTAAGTCGGCAAGTAAGTCGGCCTATGCTGAAGCAATTTTCAGAATTGCCTATAAATAGAAGATGCACATTGTAAATCATACACAGAGAGAGATATATTCAGTTACGCAAACCAGCAGAGGACTCAAGGTGTGAAAGTGAAGTCGAAGCTCAAGCTTCTGTGAATGTGACTTAGTCGGAGAGCTGAAGCTCTATGGACCAACGAGTTTGTAACAGACAAGTTTGTATTACTTTGTAATTCCGCATAGTTAATATATGAAATAGTTTGTGGTTGAATTCATGATTATTTGGCCGCACATATTTCCAGATTTACTCCTGTAAATGTCTTTTACAATTACTGATAAGTAAAAGAACAAGAACCCATAAAAATCTCTTCGCGTGAAAGTTCAAGTTTTACGGCACTTTGGTCTACTCAAATCCTCCTACATATTCGGGCATATGTATTTGATAAGTTATTTGGATTTGTAAACGTGGGTAGTTTACTTTATCTTACTCACAGGTAAAATCATTTGAAATTTCTTGAGTCTTTAGACTAAGAACCATATTCTGCACAAATTTGGTCGAAGCTCCCAACCTCGTCGAAGGTCGAAGCTACTAAGTTTGTGTCGGAGCTACCAACTTGGTCGGAGCCACCAACTTGGTCGCAGCTATTGATTTGTGTCGAAGATCACCAAACTTGGTCGAAGGTCGAAGCTCCCAAAATTTGGTCGAAGTAAAAAGGTGGTCGCGGTAAAAATCCCGTCGGAGTGAAAAGTAAAATTATTTTTTTTTAAATATAAACTGAGCTCTAAACCCAAGTTTAGATGGCTCGGTTTTGGCTATCTGGTATCAAAGCGAGGTTATATCAGAGCGAGGTTTATACCAACGCAAGATTTTAGGAAAGAAATCTTGTCTTAAAAGGTGGAAATTAATTTTCTAAGGAAAGTTAATTAAAAAAAATTAAAATGGCTTCCACTTCCGGTTCATTACAACCTCCAAGTTTTACAGGAAAGAATTATGAATATTGGTCTTTAACAATGAAGGCTTTATTCAGAGGACAAGATGTCTGGGAGATAGTCCAGCATGGTTATGCAGAACCAGCAGACATGATAGCATATAACAATCTCACACAGGCTCAGAAAGATGCCTTGAGAGAACAGAGGAAAAGAGATGGAAAAGCTCTGTTCTTCATACATCAAGCTATGCATGAGAGCATACTCCCAAGAATAGCAGCAGCAATTAATGCCAAGGAAGCATGGGATACATTGGAGACTGCCTATCAAGGTTTGGGTAAAGTAAAGACATCCAACCTGCAGATTCTAAGAAAAGATTTTGAATCTTTGTGCATGAAAGATTCAGAGAATGTAGACACATTCTACACCAGAGTTGTTGAGTTAATAAACCAACTGAAATCTCATGGAGAACCCATATCAGACCAAAGGGTTGTTGAAAAAATTCTTAGAAGTCTTCCTCCAAGATTTGAAAGTCTGGTTGTGACATTAGAGGAACACACAAACATGTCAACATTTACCATTGATGAGCTGCAAGCTTCACTCATCAATCATGAACACAGAATCAACAGATCACAGACATCATTGGAAGGTGCATTTGCAGCACAGTCATCCATAAGTCGTGGTAGAGGCAGGGGGAGAAACAACTTCAGAGGCAGAGGAAGAAGTTCTTCAAGAGGAGGACAAGGCAGAAGTCCTGCAAATGTCGGTGGCAGAGGAGATCATCAGAACCCAAGTCAGCCAAGTGGCCAGAGGTTTGATAAATCAAAAATTCAATGTCATTACTGTAAGAAGTTTGGTCATTATGCATATGAATGCAGGAAGAAACAATATGATCAAGGAAGACAAAGCCCAAGTCAGTCAACCAGCACCAACACCTCGACAGGTGTAATGTTAATTGCATCAACATCTCTACTTGAATGCAATGCTGTTCAAGAAAGTCCACATGACATATGGTACTTAGACTCAGGATGCAGCAACCACATGACTGGTAATTTAAATCTGTTTTCCAGTCTAGATACTTCAATTAAAACTGATGTTACACTTGGAAACAATGCCCAAGTTACTGTCTTAGGAAAAGGCACAGTAGATATTCTAACCAAACAGGGGGAGAATAAGTATATCCCTGATATCTATCATGTCGAAGGTCTGAAACATAATCTCTTAAGTATTGGACAGTTATTACAAAAGGGCTATAGAGTCTACATGGAAGATGAACATTGTGT
>LPNX010431653.1:289384-480409 GCA_001517045.1 Pseudotsuga menziesii | reverse complement strand
AGACAAAACAAGATGCTGATGGGAATGTGCAAAAGCACAAGGCAATAATGGTAGCAAGAGGGTTCACACAGCAACCCGGCATCGACTTCAATGAAACATTTGCACATGTTGCACGCATGGATACAGTCAGAACAGTTTTGGCCATTGCTGCACAAAACAAATGGCATGTTCATCAGATGGATGTCAAGTCAGCATTCTTAAATGGCTACCTAGAAGAGGAAGTATATGTGGAACAGCCACAAGGGTATGAAGTTCCAGGTCAAGAGCACAAAGTGTACAGGCTGAAAAAGGCACTCTATGGTTTGAAGCAAGCTCCTAGAGCTTGGTACAGTCGTATTGATTCCTATCTCATTGAAAATGGATTTCACAGAAGTGAAAGTGAACCGACTTTGTACACCAAAGTCGATGAGCAAGGTAAGATGTTAATTGTTTGCCTGTATGTGGATGATTTAATATTTACTGGTGATTATGGCATCGCAGATTTCAAAACAGTCATGGAAAGTGAATTTGAAATGACTGATCTGGGGCTTATGAAACTTTTCCTGGGCATTGAAGTTCAGCAGTCTGAGAGTGGTATCTTTATATCACAATCCAAGTATGCAAGTGAGGTATTAAAAATGTTTAACATGTCTAACTGCAAGTCAGCCCCAACACCAGTGATAACAGGTTTAAAATTGAGCAAGGATGATGAAGGATCCACTGTAGATCCTACGCTGTTCAAGAGGCTTGTTGGCAGCCTTATGTATTTGACAGCAACAAGAGCAGACATTATGTATGGTGTAAGTCTGATCTCAAGGTTCATGGAGTCACCAAAAGACTCACATTGGCAAGCTGGTAAAAGAATTCTGAGGTATGTAAGTGGCACAAAAGACCTTGGTATTATGTACTCAACCTTAGAAAATTTTAAACTCATTGGTTACACTGACAGTGACAATGGAGGCAGCATAGATGACAGGAAAAGCACATCTGGATACACATTTCATTTTGGTACAGGTGTTGTTTCATGGGCTTCAAAGAAACAGCCCATAGTAACTCTATCTTCAGCTGAAGCAGAGTATGTCGCAGCAACAAGTGCTGCATGTCAAGCTGTCTGGATGAGGAGAATCTTAAAAGACTTGTCATAGAATCATCAAGAACCGACAACAATCTTCTGTGACAACAATTCAGCCATAGCATTATCAAAGAATCATGTGTTTCACAAAATAACCAAGCACATCGACACAAGGTTTCATTTTATAAGAGAGTTGGTAAACGACAAGGAAATTTGTTTGGAATTTTGCAGGTCTGAAGATCAGCTGGCCGACATCTTTACAAAGCCATTGGCAAAGGACACATTCCAGTATCTGCGCAGTTATCTTGGAATGACAAGTTCTCCATAGTGAACTCTGTCATAAACAGAGCATGTCTAAGCTCTGAAACATTTTGTAAATTTTGTTTTAAAAACTCCATCTGCTCATAATTAAGGGGGAGTGTTGGAAAAATGTAATTACTCGCAGATCTTTACTTGGCTTCCAAACCAACTCTATTAGAGTCTGTATAATCTTCGATCTTGTCTGTCAGTCTGACAAGAAAGAAAAGTCCATAAGAAGGCTACGTAAGTCAATTGAATTTATTTCAGAAGCTAAGTTGTTAGTTAGATAGTTATTACAGCATTTAATGGAAAGTAAGTCGGCAAGTAAGTCGGCCTATGCTGAAGCAATTTTCAGAATTGCCTATAAATAGAAGATGCACATTGTAAATCATACACAGAGAGAGATATATTCAGTTACGCAAACCAGCAGAGGACTCAAGGTGTGAAAGTGAAGTCGAAGCTCAAGCTTCTGTGAATGTGACTTAGTCGGAGAGCTGAAGCTCTGTGGACCGACGAGTTTGTAACAGACAAGTTTGTATTACTTTGTAATTCCGCATAGTTAATATATGAAATAGTTTGTGGTTGAATTCATGATTATTTGGCCGCACATATTTCCAGATTTACTCCTGTAAATGTCTTTTACAATTACTGAAAAGTAAAAGAACAAGAACCCATAAAAATATCTCCGCGTGAAAGTTCAAGTTTTACGGCACTTTGGTCTACTCAAATCCTCCTACATATTCGGGCATATGTATTTGATAAGTTATTTGGATTTGTAAACGTGGGTAGTTTACTTCATCTTACTCACAGGTAAAATCATTTGAAATTTCTTGAGTCTTTAGACTAAGAACCATATTCTGCACAAACTTGGTCGAAGCTCCCAACCTGGTCGAAGGTCGAAGCTACTAAGTTTGTGTCGGAGCTACCAACTTGGTCGGAGCCACCAACTTGGTCGCAGCTATTGATTTGTGTCGAAGATCACCAAACTTGGTCGAAGGTCGAAGCTCCCAAAATTTGGTCGAAGTAAAAAGGTGGTCGCAGTAAAAATCCCGTCGGAGTGAAAAGTAAAATTATTTTTTTTAAAATATAAACTGAGCTCTAAACCCAAGTTTAGACGGCTCGGTTTTGGCTATCACAATATTCCTCAACGCAGTTGTGCCTACCTTCTCCAATTTCTGCGGCTTTGAGTTTGAAGGGAGCTCAACGTTGTTGTATCCAATACCCACCATGGAGGAATTGGATGCGGCCACCATGCTGTTTCCTGAAGTTGACTGATTCTCATGGCCACCTGAAGCCATTGTGGATATGACTCAACAAGACAGGAAAAGAATCCTAGAAAGGAATATGACTGTTGATTTTCAAATACCCTCAGCCTTTGCAACACAAACAAATGATTAACAGAGCAACGCAAAATATGGCTCTAACAACCCTACTTTTCAATCCTTTTCTGATCAGGGCGGGGCATCCGAGCAAATACACTGTTCTCCAGTTGTGGTTGGGATTGGGATTGGGCTTGCTTACTATTTATATATATATATATATATTAGGATAAGTTTCTAGAAATTTTGCTTTGCTCAGTCAACACTTTGGGGGAAGTGTAGTTGACAACCAAAACCTCCTCATCCACTGGATTCGGAAAAATAAAATTAATTTATTTATCGGAAATATAAAATTAATTTGTTAAGAGATATATTTTAATTAAGAGGTATGACTTATAATCTTTGAAACTCATATATATAAATGTTAAGCTTGATGAGTTAGCTTCAGTGGTTGAGAACTATGAGTTGTAAGCACAAAGTCTCATGGTCGAACCTTGGTGGCTATGCATAGATATATAAGGGCCTCACTTGATGTCACCACTCGGTTAGGCTCCTTAATCAAAGCCAACAGGGTCAGGTCCCTTTGGGTGCCTCCTTAAGAACACTTTCTATGAACGTAGCAATGGTGTTGTAATTAAGATCCATTTTATACTTGGATCTATCAAGCACCTAGAGGGATCCAGTTTCTTGAGATGTACAATTTATTATTATTTGGATCTCTCTCGGTAGTTGATAGATTCGGGTTTAAAATGGATATATGCTAATTTAATTTTTATTTTATGGGTATATGATGAAGAAGAAATCGCTGCTATTTTTTGAAGAAGAAGAAAAATGCAAGCGTTGGTACTTTTACAAAACTAACTGAAAAAAATCATGAGGTACTTTAGGTAAATATATAGAAAATAAACAAGATTAGTAGTCTTTCATTTGGTGCCAATACTAGTGGAGCATCTATATAGTATGTAGTATGAGCATCAAAAAGTCTGTGGAAGGTGGTTTTGAGGCTATTCTTGTTTGAATCTAGCCCTTATAGTGATTCACCATTAATCGCCTATCCTTCACATGCTTCATATTTTCATTGCATTTAGTAGTTGTGCTGCAAATTTGGTCTTTCGTGCAAGCAGGGAGGGGGCCTAAGTATAGCCCAAACTGAGGTCAATACTCATAAATTATAATGCATTTGCCATTGATGAGCATGGTGCCACCAAAAATGGCATGGAATTTTGTGTTCAAAGTGTGTCATGAGGTTATAACTCTAATTCTATTTCTGACCTACCTGTTTCAATTTCTGCTTTTCTACGCAATGGAGCTTGCTTGACTCCCTCGCATCTCAACTCAACTAGGATAGGGAACAGGAATTCTATTTCCATTCAAAATAAAAATATGTCTCTTGTGAGGAAAATCATGCGCTATGTTCTTAGTGTAAAAAGCTCTGTATATTTTAGCTTTTTGGCCCTCTATAGTAAGATAAGCGAGCATCTCAACTCAACTAGGAGGCAGGATAGGAATATTGTTCCCATTCAAATCAAAAGATGTCTTGTGCAAGGAAATGCATGCGCCATGTTCTTTGTGTGAAATGTTATGTACATTTTAGCTCCTTGGACGTGTTGTCATCAACAATATTCATCATGTTAGCATATGTACCTGCAGCATAGATAATCGACAATATATAAGAATATCAGCTTTAATCACTTTAGTACTTAATTCTTTTTTGTGTTTTCCTAGCTCCATAGTTATAAAGCTTACCAGCAGAAATGCGTAAGATTCAACTGGCATTTCTTATTAACGTAGGATCCCTATTCAAGCTGCCAATCAAGATGACATTTTCAGCATTATACCCTAGTTTTGACTCTGAAGATGTATTCAATGATGATCCACTACATATTGATGACAGCTTTGTGGATAATAGGAATATCTTCTCTAGCTTGCTCTCTGCATACTACATTGTATTCAATAACTCTTACTGAATAATTTACAAGTATTCTATGTAGTACATGTCATTGGAATATGCCGACAAGGGAAAGATTGTAAATGAATGAAGCTCAATCTACTTGTCAACCTTGGAAGCAAAAACACGATTGCAGTATCATTGTTTCCAAACACAACAAGTAAGGATACTACCAAATAAAAGCTAACTCGATTTCATAGCTTCATCGTGCATCCATTAAAATGCTTCAACATCACCTCTGACACAACGTCATGTTTGCTATATTCTACAAAATATAATATCCAAACACATGGCACCCATACACTTCACCCTGCGCTTGACATAACGATATACAACAGTATTATCTATATGTGGATTACATCGAAATTTCTCAACACATGAGGATGAACTTGTCTTCCTAACTATGAGAACTTCTGCATGCATTTAGAACACTGATAATGATAGGTTCCTATAGATTAATGCCCAAATCATGCATTTGGTACAAGAGTTTCAATGCCTCTTTACTATACCCATGTCTTAAATGTCATAAAATTATCACATTCCAGGGCACTGTGTTTTGGTTGGGCATGTTGTCAAACACATATTGTGCTTGAACCAAACTCCCACACTTAGCACACAGGTCAATAAGGGGACTTCCTACAAAGAAATTCAATTCAAATTGAGATTTGATAATGGAACCATGGATCTGCTTGCCCTGCTCTAGAGCTTTGAGGCCAACAAATGCTCTAAGCACACTTGTATAGGTAAATTGATTTGGTTTCACTCCCTCATGTCTCATTTTCTCTAAAATTATTAGGGCATCCTCATTAAAACCATGTTGAAAACAACCCTCAGTCATCGCAGTCCACCAAACAACATCCTGTATGGGAATCCATGCAAAAAGATGCCCTGCATATGCCAGATCCCCACACTTTCCATATAAGCCAACAAGCTTACTCCACAAATGTATATTTGGCTTATTTATTTTTTATAATCCTAGCATGAAACTGTTTTCCATGTTTTAGGGATTCAAGCATAACAGATTACCTAAGAACACTAATAAGGGTAAGTTTGTTAGCTTTTATGCCTGCTCTTTGCATTTGCCGAAAGAGTGCTATAGCCTCCACGCCATACCCATTCTGTGCATAACCTGCAATCATTGTAGTCCATAGAACATTATTTCGTTTGTGCATTCCATAAAACACTTGCCGTGCATCCAATACACAACCACACTTGACATACATATCAATAAGGGCACTACCCACATAAGCATCTGACTTGACTTTGGTTCAAATGATGGCAGCATGAACCTGCTTTCCTTGTCTTAGGGCACTCACCTTAGCACATGCTTTCAGCACACTCGCAATATTGTTCCTGATTGGGTTCCACTCCTTAGCATTGCATTTGACAAAAAAGTATTAAGGCGTCCTCTCCATGACCCTACTTAGTACACCCTGCAATCGTTGCAGTCCACGAAACAACATCTTGTTCGACCATTCTATCAAACACTTGGAATGCATCCACAATTCTTCCACATTTCCCATATAGATCAATGAGGACACTCTCCAAATACAAATTTGGTACACAACCACTTTTAATAATCAACCCATGAGTTTGTCTTCCAAACTCTAGAGCTTCTACCTCAACCATAGCCTTGACTGCACTAACAAATGTAAACACGTTAATCCTCACACCTTCACAGTGCATTTGATAAAAGAGCCTCAAAGCCTCCTCTGCAATCCCATTATGCGCATTGCCCACAATAATTGTTGTCCATGACACTGTAGTTCTTTGGGAAATTTTGTCAAACATTTGGCGTGCATCCAATAATCTCCCACACTTTATATACATAGTGAGAATAATGTTACTCTGAAAGATGACAGGCTTGAAACCCATTTTGATCATATGGGAATGGATGTGTTGTCCTTTTGGCAATGCTTTCACATCAATACAAGTTTGTAAAGGAGAAACATACATAGTGATGTCCACCCACATGCATGGCTGCTTTGTGAAATGTAAAATCTCTAGCGCCTCCTTCAATAAACCCACCTTGATTATTGTGTTCACGTCCGTTTTATTTGGTTTTTTTTTTAATCCTCCATTAACAACATTATTGTTAAGATACAAGTTATTGTTCAAGGTTTGGTTCTTATTCTCCATCATGAGACGAGCATAATGACTATACAGTATATTCCTATGCCCTGTCATGATTGTAGTTTGTTAAGTATATCCAATTCTAGTCCTTCTCTCAGTGTTTCAAGTCATGCCTAGTTTTCCAAAGAAAAAGATAAAAAGACAGCCTCATCCTATACTCTATGGCCCCATGAATATGCTTACATCCAATGATGTTGGGGATCATGTACATATCCAAGTGAAACCATTGCAACATCACCTTGGGAAGCGAATAAACATTATGAATTGGCATCACAATATATCCTAACCATTTTTTCTTGTGGGTATTCATTAGCTTGATGGAAGAAGAAACTTTGCTCATCCCATGGTGAATAGGATCCATGTGAAGCACCAACTATTGGGTTGATCATCCTCTTTTGATTCTCCTTATTGCTCCACTTATACATGGCTCTAGAATGATCATGCTTATCTACTATATCCTTGGCATCCACACTAAGATAATTGTCCTTGATAGGTCTCATATAGTGGTACACTTACGGTTGCTAGGGAATAGTGAATTTTGCAATCCCATTAAGCCAATTTCTTGAGTTTTTATCAAAATTCCTAGAAAAGGTTTATGGATTTCATAAACTGCTTGATCATATATTGTTAACTTATACAATCTATCATCATTTTCCAACCATTAGATACTCAAAGTTGTGTATTGATCATTTTTACCATTATAAAGGACTCTGTAAGTTAGGTTCCCAAATTCTTAAAGGGTGCTAACTCAATGGAAGAGCGCCTGCCTTACAAGCAGGAGGTTGGTGGTTCCATTTCTCCATGCCCTAATGATATTATAATATTGCTTACAAACAACTAAATTAGTAATCAAAAAAGAAGAGATAAGGGACCAAACAATGGGAGATAAGTGAATAAACAAAATGACCAAAATTCGTATATAAAATTACTAAAAAGGACTAAATTAGTGACCAAAAAATGAGAGATGCGAAACTAGGCATTAAAAAGGATGCAACATGTGGCACTAATGATGAAGCCAAACATGACATTGATATGGCAGCAAAATAAGACGCAAAACTAGGCATTAAAAATGATGCAACACGTGGCACTAATGATAAATCCAAACATGGTGCTAATGATGAAGCCAAACATGGTGCTAATGATGAAGCCAAACATGGAGTTGATATGGTAGAAAAATAAGACGTTACTTTAGATGCAAAACATGCTACTACATAGGAAGCAAAATATGATGCAACAATCGAAGAAATATTTGGCGTCATTTTGGTATCAAAACACGATGCAAAAAAGGAAGCAAAAATTGGTGCAAATTTGAAAGCAAAAAATTGACACATATTCAGAAGTAAAACATGGTGCAAAATGGGATGCTAAAGTGGTAGCAAAAATGGATGCAATATTGGATGTTTATTTGGATGCTAACATGCTGCTATTAAGGATGCAAATATGGCGCTAACGGGGATGTCATTTAAGAAGCAAAAGAGGACACTCGCTAGGAAGCAAAATAGAATGTTATTTAGGAAGCAGACCTCGACATTGTTTAGGAAGCAAAGTTGGATGCTATTTTGGAAGCAAAAAAATAGACGCTATTTTGGATGTCATAAAGGATGCTATTTAGGAGGAAAAACAAGACGTTTTTTGAGACACTTTAAGTTTTTTCTATGACGCGTCCCATTTAGCATCTAGTTTGACCACTCATTGTAAAAAAAAATTACACTTAAAAGGGACACTAATTCCAAGATTTGTTGTAGTGACATCAGAATGGTTCTGCACTTATATCTTATCATGGGATGAACACATCAACCATGTCAGAAAGTCTCATGGACTCATCACTTCCCTTTGGAGGGAACCTTGATTTGGAGAACACCAAGCTTCTCCCTGAAGTAATCAAACTTCACTCTAGCTAATGGTTTGGTTAACACATCAGCTATAAGCTCATCTGTCGCAACATACTGGAGCTTAACTGCTCTTCTCTACACCATATTTCTGATATAGTGATATTTTATCTCGATATGATTCAACTTGTCATGGAACACTAGGTTCTTTGATAACTTCACACAACTCTTATTGTCGCAATATATGCAAGTAGCATCCAACTAGAGATCAAACGAATTAGATAGTAGCTTCCTAAGCCACACTTCCTCATAGCTAGCTGAACAAGTTGCAACATACTCTGCTTTGGCTATACTTAGTGCCACACCGGATTGCTTCCTGCTAAACCATGAGATCATACCTGATCCCACACTGAAGCAGCACCCTGAAGTGCTCTTTCTATCAATGGCAATGCCCGCCCAATCTGAATCCACGTACTTTTCCACGTTAATATTTTGATTCACCTCATACTTGACCCCACAATAAATTGTACCCTTCAGGTACCTTAGAATATGCTTTGCAGTAATCAAGTGAACATGTCTTGGATCTGGCTCAATGTATTCACAACAAAGAAAATATCTAGTGTCGTATTCGTCAGGTACATCAAGGACCCAATCATCTGACGATACATCGTAGCATCAACCACTTCTGATGAAGCATCACTCAATAGCTTCAGGTTCGATGCCATATGTGTGTTCATGGATTTGCAGTCCATCATCCCTTACCTCTTCAGGATCTCTACTACATACTACCCTTGTCCCATGGAAATTCCGTCTACATTCTGCCACACCTCCATGCCTAGAATGTAATGCATCATACCCAAGTCCTTCATTTTGAACTCAGCAGCAAGCTTCCTCTTCATATCATCAATCAACCGATTCTCACCTATATGAAATGTTTACTGTTTTAAAAGGGTTTTACCTTTGTTAAATTATAGTAGTTGGTCGTTTCGCTTGTGAATACAAATGAAGGGAAAACCCTAGCTTCGTGCTTCATTTAACTCTTAGATGAAATCTTGAATGTATGTTTATTTATTTGTTGTAACAAAATATCAAATTCATTTATGTTTGGTGACAGAGGGAAATCCCTAGCTCTGTTCAATGTTTATATTATGATATGTTTTGTTTAAAGGTTTTAATGCCATCATTTTTTATTGTTAACCCTATGGTTTTGATGCTTTCTAGTAGTGCAAAATATAATTTTTTTATGAAATGGTTGAGAGTAGAAAATGTTATGGCATAAACATGATTAGTTTTCTAAAAATCCTTTTGAATCTAAAAGGTCCACCAACTTCATGCACTTTCCCTTTTGTGAAAGTGTAGAAACCTTGGTGAATCTTACTCATTCTTGAATTTTTTACCATTAAATGTTTGGTGATATTTTTTGTAAAAAAATTGAAATTTCCAGGGCTTGTATAGTTTTTGGATAATTTTGGTGTTTTTTAGAGTAAAAAATAGTATCCCGTGGAATTTGGACGAGTCACTTTTGAAGAAAAGGAAAATTAACAAATCATTTTTTTGGAAAAAAATGTCCAAAAACGAGTATGGGCTAAATTTCGCTCTTAAAATTTTCCCTTATCAAAATTGCTTTCATTTATTTCTTCAAATGAGTCAATACCCTTTCTAAGTAGAGACTCTTCTTTGCTTACCATATTTCTCTTCTATTCTTGTGTGTCCTGTTTGTGGTTCCATTTTTTATAATGATGTTTTCTCCGTTTCTTTACATCATGGTATTCTCTATCATCACTATTATACTTTGCATATAGACACTTATAGGTACAAAATGTCCTACTTTCCCATAGTGAAAGCATTTAAAGGGAATATTTTCTTCATATTTTCTAACAAAGGGAAGATTACCAAATCCATTTTGAGTTTTGTAACAAATTGTGGTTCCTCCATGTTTGATACATAGGTGGAGAAATCACTTTATTTTTGTTTTCTATTATCTATTTTCTTTGATGCTTTCAAATCTACTTATTCCTTTGATGGAATTTATTATTAGGTCCCCATTTGATATGCAGTAAGAATCCCATGGAATTCATCCATTGTCAATTTATCAAGATCTTTCATTTCTTCAATAGTGGAAACTTTGGCATCAAATATTGAGGAGAGTTACAATCAACATATTTTGTACAATCAACATATATCAACCTTGTCATGTCCCCACCCCTTCAATAGAGAGAAGACATGACTATTGCGCTAATCAAATTCAACAATCAAAGCCCCATAACGCAATATAAAATGAATTGAACTTGAAAAAATACACAGATGTATAAAATATGCAATATACAATAGAAAAAATTACATTTCATTCAAGCATTCAACATGTTCATCATAATTCATTAAAAAATATACAGTTGCAGAGATTACACACAAGAAATACTTATCTTGAAACAAGCTTCTCCCGTAAACAACTATGTCACTACAATGTTCTACCCAACCATAAGCCAGTGTGCTCATGAATCTCTCGGCATCACTGCCATCCTCAAGCTGGGCATGATTCCCACCAAGAATAAGGGAACTACAACAGGCTCACACATATCCAAAGCCATAACAAAATTCAGCCAAGCCAACAATAAATTTGGGTTTATCAGGCTGCTAAGGAGATGGAAAGGTTGAACTACTAAGCTAGTGAGCTCATCCATAGAGATATTGACACACGCACCATATCTGGCTTGGATTCTAAAACATCTACACGCCTAACACAAGGAAGCATCCCCTTCTCTGCTACATAGTCCCAGCCACATTTGTTGGTGGATCTGTTGGTGGTGTATAACCATTCATGAGTGATTCTTAAATATCAAACCCGATTGTAATTAATATGTTCACATATTTATTCTTTACAATAAATAGTTTATTCCATATAGAAATGGAATTTTGTTTGTGGAAAAATATTCTTGATTTTCCATGTGTGATCCTAATATCTACCTTCCAATGGTTAGATTGCTCCTGGAGGATTCCACTGTGATACCAATCATTTCACACACATTTATACCGAGGGAGGGGGGGGGGGGGTTAAATCAATATAATATTGTTTTCACTTATTTAAATTCAATTAACACAACAAAACAATCACACATAAGATTTACATAATATTTATCAATTAGAAAACACGAAACATATGACTTATGTGGACACCCTTTTGGGAGAAAACCACAAAAACTTCTCCTTATAATTTTTTGTAGACATCAACCAACTAGAGACACCAATACCCAATGATACAAATCGTTGTACAGGAACCAACCTACTCTTACGGGTCTACACATGCATCAATATACTGTTAGATAACTTCACAAGAAAACCTACTAGAGACAACAATCCTGCAGCCAGGCACCAATTTAGCAAGAGACACCAATCCCTTTGTTTAAGTAGCAGTAACCGCTTAATTATGATTATTTCTTCCTTGAATAAGACTTTTTTGAATAATCAATCATATTTCCACCACTATTCTTTCGTGCACCTTCTTCACATATACATACTTCTTCTTGAGTGGTTCTTCTTAGAATGATATCGTTTTTTTGCTCACACACTTTCTCTTGAAATATTTTTACTAGCTATGATAAAATAAGAATAAAATTTGGTTAATTATGTCTTTTTAATTAGAGTTTAATCATAAATTATAACAAATTATAAAATAATATATGCATANTATTTTTACTAGCTATGATAAAATAAGAATAAAATTTGGTTAATTATGTCTTTTTAATTAGAGTTTAATCATAAATTATAACAAATTATAAAATAATATATGTATAAATAAATTTCAAATTTTGAATATAAACTTGATTTAATAAACATACAAAATAATAATAATAATATTAACTAAAAAATTAAACAGTTAGAATGAATTGGTAAATTTTTTGAACTATTAAGATAATAAAAATATAAAAATTCCTTATGAAAAGACAATATCATAAATTCAAAAGGTTAAATCAAGAGCAATTAATAAGTATTCACTTAAAATAAAATAACATGTATGTGTCTCACAAAATGGGATGGAGTGTTTCTGTGTGTATAAATAATTAGAAGGGAGATATAAAATAATTATAAGTTCTAAAGCAGATTTATTATGAATAATAAAATATGGAAAAATGTATTCATGTTTTTGTTGTATAAAGTTAATAATATTTATAATTTTATTTCTTCAATTTAAATTTATAAATATTAAAAAAAACAGATTTAGTATAAAAGTTAATGAGTATTTTTAATATATACTAAAAGATTTATAATTATGTATTTATGGGTAGAGTAGAGTATTTAAAGGTTTAAATATGTATGTTTAAAGTTAATGTGAATTTGATTTTATTGAAAGTTATATTAGTCTTTGAATACTTATGATTTGGATGTGAAGTTAGATTATTGTTTGAATAAACATGATTTATGTGTGAGGTTTTATGAATTCAATTGTGTTTGGAGTTAAGAGTGATGTTTGAGTATGTTTGTTTTGAGAGTGAATGTGGTGTGAAGTTGATTGAAAAGACTGTATGAAATTGACTAAGATTTCATATTTTTCCCTACAAGGTCTCTAGGGGTTATAAGAGTTGTGCCATGTCAGTATCCTAAGTGTACAAATAAAAATGGATATTAAAAATGTCATGGAAAAAAATGCTTACTTAGGATATGTTGTGAAAATTGGGAACTTTTAATTGAAGATGTTTGAAAGGAAATTCAACATAGAAATTATATATTAAAATGAGCATAAATATAAATGATGAAAGACACATTATTTTTTATAAAAGCTGGAGACTAGGAAGCCTCCAACAAAGTTAAGTTGTTTCTATGTCAATTAATTGGGTTTATGCTCAGATGATGTACTCATAGTAAACTCCAATATAAGAAAACAAAAAGTATACACTTATTAAATTTCTATATATTTATGTAAGCCAATAAAAGATCTATAAAATTTAAAGAAAGTTACTTAACTATAGATACTTCTGAAACATACAGAATGATCAATAATTTTTTATTCCTGAAAAAAATTATAATCAAATAATACATAAATGATCAATACCAGTTTATTCCTTGGAATAGTTGAAACCAAATACTTGAAATAATTTATTCCTTGGAACAGTTGAAACCAAGTACTCAGAATAAAGAAAATTATTTAAGCGGGAAATTGTTAACAGAATCCATTGAACTTTTGAATAAATATTGCTAAAATAACTCCGAAATATTTATGCTACAGCAGGATGCATGAACAAAAGAAATTAAAGACTCTTGTGTTACTACATTCAATGGATGCCAATCGAGATAATAAATTTAGTTTGTACAAACTTAAAATATTGTATTGAAACTAATGTCTCCTTAAGCTTAAGCTGTAGCTGAAGGAAGAAAATGTAGTATTTTATCACAAATATATCCAGATATATAACAAAAGTAGGGAGAATAAAATGCAGTATTTCTATCACAAATATATCCAGATATACAATAAAAACAGAGAGAGGGGAAGCCACTATAGTAACAATTTCACTCTTAATAAAAATATAGATAGGGGAAGCCACTACAGTAATAATTTCATAAGCATGGGAGACTAATCCTACCACAAAATGCACTCTTGGCTTACAGATTTATCGATGTTGTTAATACCCAGTAGCTATTGGGCTTGAAAAACTTAAAAAAAATATTCAAAACCGAGATTGCGGTATTAGTCCTAAAAAAAATATTAAATTAAATATAGCCTACTGACAGAGCTTTAGCCTTGTGGATCAGGCCAGACTGAGAAAATGGGTGCATTTCCTATTGTTAGATTAGGTGCTGCTGTCTCCATCCCATTGTTATACACCAAATCATCAAAGGTGGCTTTAGCAAGACCTGAAGATTGCTGCTACTGCTAGGACAAGTAGTTGTATAAATTATTTCCTACAAAGTGCTCTAGAGGTATGAGCATGTTTCGGCCATAAGCCAGAGCAGATCCTCCTGCATTTTCACCAAAGATGACTGTGCTACGATCAGTTGGATTGGCCACCTATAGACCATTTCTTGCCAAAGCATTGGAGGTATCGGTGTAAGTTCTTGGAGTGGAGTTTCTTATATAACCATTATTCTTATTGTTAGTAACAATAGATCCCAAGATCATGAGGTTTTGTAGGTCATGACTACTACCTGCATTTCCATTGGCCTAGAGATACTTGCAACGGTGATTACCTGCAGAGTACAATTGCATGTGGAGATCCTGATTGTATAATGACACCTTTTGCAGCTGATATGCTGGCTGCAATGGTTTTGCTTGCTGTTGTTGGAGTGCCATAAGATGCAGACACTTGGCTCTAGCTGCATTGTTAATATAACTGGTTGCATCTGTCTTTGAACTCAATGTACGGTCCTCATTGGTACTACATCCATTATTCGTTGGTCCATCCACAGCTAATTCTGTTTCAAGCCTGGGACGCTTTGTAGCTCCTATTGGCAATATGCTACTTTTGATTTTTTCAGCTCGTATTTACTCATATCAAAGTTGGTTAGAGTATTATGGCCTTTGAATTTGATGGCAGCAACATCATAGGCTTCGGCTGCCTCTTTCTCTGAACCTATAATTCAACCAAGTGGCAAGTGAATTAATGTATGCATGATGATTGATGAATTGAATATATATTACCGATGGGTGACGTTCTATTAATGGAGCTATAGTCATTATTATAATAGATGTTTTGAAGATACTCACTGAATGTTCCTAGGTAATGCCCATTTATATGAGCTTTCCACCTTCTATGTTGATGGTGTCTGCAACCATAGTGTAGTACCATACCATTTAGGTTAGTGTTCAGCTGCAGATAGATCTCAATAGAAGTAGTTCAGAAAATCAAAATTCTATCAAATCAAAAGTATACCTGCTTACTCCCCAGTATTGTGATCCACCCCTTGAAAAGCCACTACTCTTTCTACAAAATAAATTAGAGCAACTGTCTATTACTAATTATTTCTATGTAAAACTAAATGCATTCTAAATGAAAACTTTCTCAACTAAAAAAAGGACGTACCGCCTGAGAGACGCGACATATTCTTGCATCGTCATGTTCTGCATCTCTTCGAGGGCATCCTTGTATTGAATACTCTGAATTGAATCAAGGGAAGCTTTGTTGTTAAGAATGGGAACCTAAAACATCTATGTAACACAGAAACAAATAGATTTGTATTATTAGGATGAATTCGGCATTAAAATAAAATCATACCTGAAAGTTTATGGTTACTTATTGTCCCTGGTACTTAAGCATTGCCATATCATGGGCTCTCGCAGCGTTTTCTTCTTGAAGGTACAAACCTACAAAATCAGAGAAATCATGAGTTATCTAAATAAATGCATTACAACTTAGGCTGTAGAGGCTGTAATTTGAAATTATCAATATAGAAATGTTGAAATATTTTAATTTTTTTTATTTTTTATTTATTTTTATGCTGTAATGCGCTTTTCTCCAAAGTTCTTCAGAAAAACACTGTTCATTTCATCATCTATTCGACCAACTGTGCTCCTCCGCGTGTCCTCTTCGTGATTCATTGGTTCTCTGCGTGTCCTCTTCACAATTTGGTGTTCGTCCGCATGTCCTCTTCACGATACGGTGGTCCTCCGCGTGTTTTGAAAATATTCCAGATGTTTTGGAGGTAAAGGTTAGAACCCAGTCTGGGCTCCTCCGCAAGTGACAGCATTGATGGTTGGACCTGGCACTTAACCCCCATCCCCGCATGTCTCCTTTGTGATCGACTGGTCCTCCACATGTTTTCATGTTGAGTCTGTGTAAAACCTTCATGCTGATAGTCGGGCCTTCCTGATGTTTTGGAGGTAAAGGTTAGAACCTAGTCCAGGATTCTCCACAAGTGACACCATTGATGGTTGAAGGTTTCCAGTCACTGCCTTGCTCTATCCTCCCATTTCGCCTGCAAGTTTCAGTGTTCCTATGTTTTCCACCTCTTTGTTTCCACCTCTTTGCTGAGCATTGTTCATAGGCTTTGCCGTGATTGTTGAGTTGGTCAAAAATGCAGTTGTCTGACGATTCTGGAGTGCCGTGGGTGATTTCTGGAGAGACCATCCTGTGAAAGAGGATATCCAAAACATGAAATGTTTTTTCTCAGTTTGGCATTTATTCTGAATTTATTAGATAGCTTGTTATTCATGGAGGAGGTGGTTGAACATCTTGTCATGGACACTGCCCCTCCCTGCTGCATAAATGGTGTTTACTAGTCACATTTAGTTTGTGTGGGTTTGCACAGAGAAGTTGCATTGTTTCTTGTTGCAAGAATTCTGATTCAAATAGCCAAAGAACTAAAAAAACACAGGTACTTTGTTTTTTCACTGCTCCTAGATTTCATTATGTGCAATTTCATTTCTATTGCAAATTTGTTGTTAGTTTCAATCTTGTAGGCTTGTCTGGGTGTTGTCCTATCTTCTTCCCTCTGCAAGCTGTTCATCAATTTCTGCAAAACTGCCATTAAAAGAATCGGGCACCGCAGCTGGCCCAGCCACTAAACCGCCATTCTCGTATAGCTTAGAATAATTCAAAACCCCTGAATGAATAGTAGGGTTCAGCAGCAAGCCTATGGTGCAAATGGCTATGAGGCATATAACTTGTGTAGAGGAGGCTACATTTTTCATGTTACTATCTACAACTATGGATTTAAGCATCAAATCGTACAAGCTCTTCAGTAGGAAGCTAAGGAGGCATATTCAGAATTGAAAAAAAAATACCTATTCACAACCTGCTTCAACAATTCCCTCTACTTTTGTTGTATTTTAGATATTGAGTCTTTTCTTCGAACAGAACATTATATTATAAGGTGGTCTTGGATCATGTATCCAGATAGTGACTTGTTTTCCTTGGTGTGTCTATATACTAGCAATTTTGTAAGTTGTTGCTAAACTATTATTGGCAGTATCCATTTTCAGGGTGACCTTGTTTCCATTGATGGTTGATATTGATATTCACATGTACAATGCGTTTTCTTTGAAGAATTTTTTGTTTTGAAATTAAACAGGTAAAGAAAAATGTTGGTTTATGCCTTTTCTTGTTTTAATATTTGTTTTTCTTATTATTTAAAGGGTATTTCAAGTTTCTATATAGTGACAATGACTTCTGAATTTCCAAATTATTTTACTTTCATAGAATAGGCCTTAGTTCTCTTAATACACTTTTATATGCAGAATTTACTCCATGTCAATTTCTTTCGGCATTATTGAATATAAATATATTTGTTAATTATCATGTCAAGGAATGGATGTGGGTGTCTCATTAATGGAGGAAGCTTGTTGTTCAAGTTATGGGAAGAACTTTGTCTGAGTTTATGTATCTTCTCGCTCTGTTCCTTGCAGATCTAATTTTCGAACTATTTATGGTCCACGAATACTCTTCTGCAACCCGAGTTCTTCGCACAAGATAGGCCCCGGTAAGTAAAACCCTCAGTGAAGGATGAGTTTTGAGTTTCTTGAAGTGTATGCATGTGTTCTAAGTGGAGTTAAAACGACAGGGTATATTCTGCAAAAATGCGCTTCCTTTTTCTCCTTCTTGAATTAAGATGACACGGCATTTTCATGTGGAATCTGGGGAATTCATGCATATGTTCTAGTAAATCCTAATAGCAATAAAGGCATAGGGAAACCAAAAACCAATGAGTTGCCATAGTTGGGGACTCCAATGCATTCTGCAACACAAGAGGTAGACTCCATCTCTTCTGCAACAACAAAAAATAACAAAAAGTGAAGCCAAATAAGTGTTTCCGCCCAAAACTTAGAAAGGGTAGTTGGAAATATAGATAATTTGGGAAAAGTTTAGCCTGATAGTGAACTAACACTGTGTGGGTTTCCAGATCTACTTGGTTGTTTGCATGTAAAATAGATAGCAAATATCCCAGACACTATTTTCTTATAGCTCCATCATGTGCCCAGAGTTTCTTTCCTCATTAATTCTAAGCTCCTTGGATTACTCGCTTGTTATGATTGATGTTACCTTGTGTGTTGAGGAGGGCTCTCAGATGGTTGTGTTGCTATGTTGGTTGGTTGGGATTAAAAAAATTTGCAGACGAAGTAATTGTAACATCTCTTTGGTAATTGTAATTCCCGACTTTGGTAATTGTAACATCTTAATTGTAACATCACAAGTCATTTGTAAAATCATGTTTTTAAAATTCTTATGTGGGTAATTGTAACTTTTTAATTCACTTTACATTGGGCCTTTTTTTGAATTCCTAGGTTGGTAATTGTAACTTTTTAAGTTATCATACATTGGGAAAGTGGAAATAGTTTAAAATCAATTTTTGGGGCAATGGAGAGTGACATAAAAATACTATTTGTTTTAAATTTTACATGGTCTAGGTGTAGCTTTTTCAATATATTTATCATATTGGTTTATTTCTCAATATACTTGAACAATCGAACTTGAGGTTCTTTGTTAATTTGGAATGAGCTTAAGCATGTTTATGCTCTCTTTTGGTAATGCATTGAATTATTAAGATAACATTAAGTTGTATTGCTATTTTGGAAGGGGAGGTATTGACATTATTAAGATATCATTTAGGTTGTATTGTTATTTTGAAAGGGGAGGTATTGACATTTGGACATGTTTTAGGAAGTGGTTTAGTTTTTAGGTTAAGCTAAGTTACAAGTGTATTTAGTGATTTAAGGTTTGTGCTATTTTTGGTAAGATTAATGAAATTTGGTGATGTACATTTACAATTTAAGTAAAAGTTCGTAGCAACTTGTGAGTTGACTCTTCGAGTAGGTGTTTATATCTATGCAACTTGCTTATGTAGTTTCATTTCCCTAGGAGTGAGAAATATTGAAATGTTCTCTAGAAGGGGTGGGATTCCACCATCATAATGGGAAAAAAAGTAAAATGATTTGAGTTCCTATTGCTAGCTAGCATCAAGTCAGTGATTTGACTCGTTGGGCACTTGTGAGTTGGCCATTGACTTATCACTAAGCAAACCAATTCTATATTTTGTGTGCCCAATGAGTGGGAAATATTTTAATATTATCCTTATGGGTGGGATTCGACCACCATCATCATTAAAAGAAGAAAAACGTTTTGAGCTACATTTTTATTGATGTTCCTATTTTTTTAATATGGGTATGCCCACTCTGGAATCCTTAGAACTGCCCTAGGAACTACTACCAGAACTTATTAGATCGAATGGGGTCAGTATACCATTGCTATTAACCTTTAGTAGGAAGAATGAATGAATTGAATTTAGACCTTTTCACTTCTAAATATAGACATCCTTTGTAGGTGCAGGATCCAAAAATTGGACTGGTCATCTCTTTATTAGCCCTATTTTGCCCTTTTTTTCTAGACTGAAAAAAGGAGTATCTGACCGAATAGTATTCCCATTTATGCTTGCACGGTAATTTTTATGCTGTAAGGCATTTTTCCCTAGAGTTCTTTGGTAAACCACTATTCATTTCGCCGTCTATTCAGCCAACCGCGCTTCTCCGCGTGTCTTCTTCATGATCCGCTAGTTTATTAGTTGTGCTGGTTTTGAATGTTGAATATTGTTCAGGACTTTATTTTTATCATTCGTTTAGATATCTTCTACTTATTGCTGGACAACACTAAGAATTATACTCAAATATTCAACTGCATTGAGTTATAATATCTTCATAATCATAGTACAATTGGAGTATGTGATAAATGAACCTGACATAATCAACTTAAACTTTTTAAAATTGTTTGTTTTCCAGAATTTCTGTCAAAATTAGCTCATACCAAGGCAACTGTTAGACGACTTCAGCTAAATTCTAATCTACAAGTACTAGTATCTCTTACAAACCAAATAATAGGGTAGTGTCTTGTCCATAGAGTTCTGCCATGTTGAGGATAAATGATAAATGAGTAAGGTAAGTTGCCTATCCAAGAGGGTGCAAGAATAAGTTTTAAGTAGAAATTCTGCAAAAAATTGATGTTTGGCATAGTTTTATAAGTTAAAGTTTTAAAGATAGTTTTCCATGCCCTAGAGGTTTTGAGGGTCTCTCTCTAAAACTTTCAAAAATCCTAAAACAATCTAAAAGAATAACTAAAACTGTGTCCCCTTTGGATTTTCCGCTTCACCAAACTCCAATTAAAATGAAATTTTCTAAACTGTTTTGGATAAAGCATTAAGTCATAAGTAATGAAATGTAACAGAAGAGATGGATGAGTCCACATGCAAAGTAAAGAATAAGTTGAAACATAGACAATTGTACTAAAACTTATAATTGAACATATTTTAGAATTTTCACTTGCATCTTCAATGAAATCAAATCACAGACTTGAATGGAACATCGTTAGGCATTTTCCTCTGAATTTTTGTTCTCAACAATTGTACATGTCGTCGTCCCTCCTACTAGTGCTACTTTTACGCATGTCTCCTCTTACACTGCGCATTTTGCATAGGTTCCGTGTATTGTCAACTAGGACAATGCAAGGCACCAACCAGAAACCTTAATCAATTAAGAACTTGGGGATGGGGGTTAAGTTCCAGGTCCAACCATCAATGCTGTCACTTACGGAGGAGCTCGAATGGGGTTCTAACCTTTACCTCCAAAAGATCCGGAAGGCCGGACTATCAACACCGAAGTTTTATACTACCCAGCAAGTGTCAATTTGAAGACACATGGAGGACAAGCGTATCACAAAGAAGACACATGGAGAACCAGTGGATCACGAAGAAGACACGCAGAGAAGCACAGTTGGTTGAATATATGACGAAATGAACATTGGTTTCCAAAAAAATTTCTTCCTTCTATAGTCCGGTGATTTTTGGAGAGCCGTGACTCTTGTCCGGCGATTCTGGATTGCCGTGAGGTGATTTATTGAGAGCCCCTCCTGTGAAAGAGCCCATCTTGTAGAAATAGCCCACTTTTCCCTTTCACTCTCTTTACGAGGCACAAGAATTCAATTTGAATGAATGGTTCTTTTGCTGACATGGATGTGCCTATCAGCCTTCTTGTTATGCTCCTGATTCATATGTTTTTTGGTCTCTCACGAATTATTTCAGATAGATTTTCTGACCTGTTGCTATGTGAATTATGAGAAAAGTCTGTCCTTCGTAGAATTTATGCTTTTATGTCCCCATTTTGGTTGGATGACTGGAATTCTCTAACTTTACAACTATCAGAGAGATCCCCAAATGTATCTGCATTTGTGGAATTCTTGTGCATTCTCAAGGCTCTCTTAGAGAGGAATGTAACGAAAAAATGTGGCACTTCTTTGCAAAGAAGATCTTTCTCTTCAATAGACATATTTGAAAGTTTGTTGAAGGGTAAATTTGGTATGACGTTATGATGCAAATCTGAAGTAGTTATTGAGGATTGTTTTGGCACATTTCACAAAGAAAATAACTTTTCTTATGCATGGAATTTAAATTTTTTATGGAATTAAATAACTTTTATTATTTTATGGTTATAAATAGCCAACAAGCTCTTAACCTAGGATAATAGATGCACCATCACCAAATTAGAGCTTCTGGCTCTTTGGGCACTGCTTTCGGTTGCCATTCATTTGGGGATCCCTCTCTTATCTGTATTTGGGGATTCACATGTTATCATCTCTTGGGTGAATAGAACTGCTTCATTGAACACCCCACTTCTGAGTCATTGGTGTGATGACATTCTTTCTCTGCTGCATCATGTTCCTTTAGTGACCATCAAGCATATCTATCACGAGCATAACTAGCAGGCTGACAGTCTCTCCAAACAGGCTCTTTCGTTGGCCCCGGGGCATGGGGAATTTTCTGAACCTTTAGATGGTATGATCATTGATCATGGGATATTTCAGTTATTTTGGCTTGTGCCGNAAACAGGCTCTTTTGTTGGCCCCGGGGCATGGGGAATTTTCTGAACCTTTAGATGGTATGATCATTGATCATGGGATATTTCAGTTATTTTGGCTTGTGCCAGGATTTTCCCTTTCACTCTCTTTATGAGGCACAAGCATTCAATTTGAATGAATGGTTCTTTTGCTTACATGGATGTGCCTATCAGCCTTCTTGTTATGGTCCTGATTCATATGTTTTTTGGTCTCTCACGAATTACTTAAGATAGATTTTCTGACCTATTGCTATAGGAATGATGAGAAAAGTCTGCCCTTAGCAGACTTTATGCTTTTATGTCCCCATTTTGGTTGGATGACTGGAATTCTCTGACTTTACAGCTATCAGAGAGATTCCCAAATGGATCTACATTTGTGGAATTCTTGTGCATTCTCAAGGTGCTCTTAGAGAGGAATGGAACAAAAAAATGTGGCACTTCTTTGCAAAGAATATCCTTCTCTTCAATAGACATATTTGAAATTTTGTTGAAGGGTAAATTTGGTATGAAGTTATGATGCAAATCTGAAGTAGTTATTGAGGATATTTTTGGCACATTTCACAAAGAAAATAACTTTGCTTATGCATGGAATTAAAAAAATGTATGGTTATTTTATCGAATTAAATAACTTTTATTATTTTATGGCTATAAATAGCCAACAATATCTTAACCTAGGATAATAGATGCACCAGCACCAAATTAGATCTTCTGGCTCTTTGGGCACTACTTTCAGTTGCCATTCATTTGGGAATCCCTCTGTTATCTCTATTTGGGGATTCATAGGTTATCATCTCTTGGGTGAATAGAACTGCTTCATTGAACACCCCACTTCTGAGTCATTGGTGTGATGACATTATTTCTCTGCTGCATCATGTCCTTTTAGTGACCATCAATCATATCTATCGCGAGCATAACTAGCAGGCTGACAGTCTCTCCAAACAGGATCTTTTGTTGGCCCCGGGGCATGGGGAATTTTCTGAATCTTTAGATGGTATGAGCATTGATCATAGGATATTTCAGTTATTTTGGCTTGTGCCGGGATTTTCCCTTGCACTCTCTTTATGAGGCACAAGCATTCAGTTTGAATGAATGGTTCTTTTGCTGACATGGATGTGCCTATCAGCCTTCTTGTTATGCTCCTGATTCATATATTTCAGATAGATTTTCTGACCTGTTGCTACAGGAATGATGAGAAAAGTATGCCCTTAGTAGACTTTATGCTTTTATGTCCCCATTTTGATTGGATGACTGGAATTCTCAGACTTTATAGCTATCAGAGAGATCCCCAAATGTATCTGCATTTACGGAATTCTTGTGCATTCTCAAGGTGCTCTTAGAGAGGAATGTAACGAAAAAATGTGGCACTTCTTTGCAAAGAAGAGCCTTCTCTTCAATAGACATATTTGAAAGTTTGTTGAAGGGTAAATTTGGTATGAAGTTATGATGCAAATATGAAGTAGTTATTGAGGATTGTTTTGGCACATTTCACAAAGAAAATAACTTTGCTTATGCATGGAATTATTATTTTTTTCCCATGAAGCAATGAATATATGAAAACCTGAAATGTTTAAGCGTACAAAATTATCTTAATTAAAGCACCATGTAGAGACCTTGCAATTTTTAAGCTTGGATGTGGGAGCAGTACTAATCCTAGAGCAGGACTTTTTGCACTCTGGGCATCATTACAAGTCGCAAAATATATTGGGATGCCTTACCTACATATCTTTGGCAACTCCTCAGTGATTATAAATTGGGAAAAGCGGGAATCCACCCTCCATATGGTGGACCTTGAGGCGTTGTGCTACAACAGCAGATTACTCATACCCTCATTCACCTGGGTGGATTTTAGTCATGTCTATAGGGAACATAACAAGAGGGTAGACATATTCTCCATGGAGGGTTTGTGTATGGCTCCTGGTCACCTTTTACTTACTGAATCTTTTACTTTAGATATTTATCTCATGGATTTTTTTGAGATATTTCTCGTTATGCTGAGCAACATTTACAATAATTTTGAGAGTCGCTTGCCTACTTTGTATAAGGTGTCTGGGCTCTTGTTATGTTCTTTGTGCACATTTCTCTGACTTAGGTATATACTGCTCACTTATGAGAGGACCTTTTCATGTATTGATACCCAGGTGCTGATAGTAATTTTTCACATCTTGGGCATAGTTATATTTCTGATTTGAATTGCATTGTAATGTAGTATTTATTATTCTGTCTGACCCATTGGGGTATGGACAGTTGCTTGATGATGTACAAGGTTACCTTTGTTTCATTAGAATATCAAGCAACTGTTTTCCCTGACTGCAAAAAAAATGTGGAACCTCAACTGAACTTAAGACCAAGAATATTAACTTCTATTTTAGATAGTCTAACATCAGGAAGACAATGTGATATTACCTTTTTCCTTCATTTTATCTTAGTTTAGGGTTGCAAAGAGAGAAATATCTTTATCTTTACCGAATGTAGTATTCTCATCACTCTACCACAATGACAAGGAAATAAGTCTAGAATCCACTTAAAGTCTTAAAAGTGATTTACAAGTAGTAGATCAATGAATAGATTTTAGTATTATGCCAATTTAGTATTATGATTATTGTCTTATATTACAAGTATTAGATCAAGAAGGATATCAAGAGCAGTTTGATATATTTGAACTAATTATATAATTTTGATTCAATTTTTTGAATAACACATGATAGTCAATCTTTTGAATAACACATAATTATACAGTGATGACACACAAGAAAAAAAATACCTACATTGAGAGAGAGAAGATAGTCAAGCCCTTTGTTTACTTGTGCATCACATCATTAGTTTGAATCTCCTCCCTATACACTGATGGAAAAAAATGAAAACCTAGATATGGAAGATTAGAGGACAAATAGAGTGTGTTGCATCAGAAAAGTAGAACGAGGGGTGTATTGAAGCGATGAGAATGAGACTCAATAAAACACTTAATGAGGGTCGTAATGAGACAGTGGGTTGACCAGAAGGGATATGTCAAGAAGGGCCGAAGTATCCAATAAATTCCTTGCTGGATCATACCTCTAATACACTTTAACCATTTACAACCTAACTTTGCATAGTTCCATTGCATGCTTTTCTTCTCACATTATATTAAAAAAAATAACAAACTATCGTCTTTCTGTCACTGTTGTGCATTCTACTCTTCTTCCTGCTACAGTTTCATTGTACGTATCGCATGGTTGTATGTCACTCGTACAATAGTATATATATATATATATATATATATATATATATACACACACACATATATGTATATATACACAAACAAAATTGTCATATACTTACACGTTTGTTTCCTCTTACTCTCAATGTTTTCCCCGCATAATGGAGGCACCCTTGAAAGAAATTGTGATATCTTCTTTGTTGTCTAGTTCTATACATCTTCAACCAATTTTGCAGGTTTTTTCACTCCAGCCATTTGGACCAACAAATGCAACTACTCCACATTTTTTAATTACTATCTCTGATGGTAACAACACGCACCAGACTTTGCTCCCAACTACCTTCAACTCCCTCATATCAAATGGAGAACTCCAAGAAGGCTCTGTCATCAAGCTCGCCAAGTGCATCTGCACCGTCGTCCATAATAACACGTACTATTTTTTGCCCATTATTTTAAGCCCTCTCTTATGTAGCTTAGCCTATACATTTTTACCTACCACCAACATCATCAATTTTATAACACCTTTACTATTTCTTTCCTTTTCTTCTCCTACAGGACTATTACAATACTCGATCATGAACTGGTCCACTGCAAGCTTGCACTTGTTGGGAGCCTTGTTCCTCTTTTACTACCGACTAGCTTTGGCATTCCAATTGGTTCATCAACTAGACAATCCAGCCGCCTCATAGAAGAAAGTGATGTTCACTCATCCCAAGCATCAGATACACCAATATCCATGCCAGCTACTATAATTCCATTCAAAGCACTCAATCCCAACTATAAAAAATGGTCCATCCAAGGTCGCGTGCTTGCTAAGACACCCATCCATGAATACACCAACCAACGCGGCCCAAGGAAACTATTTGGATTTGACCTTATTGATTGTTCTAGAGAAGAGATCCATGTCTCTGCCTTTAACAACTTTGTTGACATCTTCTATTCCCTTGTTGAAATCAGGACAATGTACACTATCTCGGATGGCACAATCAAAACAAGCAACCCTTCATATAACCATTTGAACAACCATCTTGAGATTGTCCTTTCATCTACGTCGACCATCCACCCTTGCCTCAATGCATTTCCTCCCATTCCTTTGCATTCCTTCCACTTTAAAACAATCAATGACCTCCAAAGTTTACCTTAACTTCCACGGTTGACCTGATTGGCCTTGTTAGCTCTATCTCACCTGCATCTACAATTCGAAAAAAAAGACAGTTTTGAAACAAGTAGGAGAACCGTTTGCCTCAGAGACACATCCTATTTTAGCATTGATGTCACACTTTGGGGTCATCATCGCCACACTGAGGGTTCACATGTCACTTCACTATACTCCTCCGACCCACCACCTATCCTTGCAATAAAAGGTGGTCGTCTTACAGATTACAATGGTAAAATAATTGGAAGTGTTCCCAGTAGTACCATCCTTATCAATCTAGATATTGAGGCAACCCATCACCTTCAAAAATGGTACACTGATCATGTATTTAACACTGCGTCACCATCCTTGAGCTGCAAATACATAGGCTCTATGTCTCTAACACACCCATCTAAAACAATCTTTGACTTGCAAAGCATGCAACCCTCTGATAAGAACCTATGGCTCTTTGTGTGCGCTTCCATTGTTGACATTAACATGGATGAATTCCACTTCCTTACATGCCCTCTCTTTGTTGATGGCATTCAATGCATGAAGAAAGTTGCACATAGAGCTTTCAACACTTGGAATTTCAGCAAATGTGATGGTGAATTCACAGAATGTGACTACAAATACATTTTAAATCTTTCCTTGCAAGACCACACCGGCCAAATCAACAGGGCCATAGATTTTGATGATGCAGCCAACAAACTACTTGGTGTCTCTGCAAAGGATTTATGCCTGCTGGCCACTGAGCCCTCGGCCATAAAGGAGCTCTCTCTGCACGTAACTTCATGTTGATACCTATTCACCTTGTCCATTAAGATGGATACTTTGAACTCCAGTACACACTTGAAGACAACCATTTCCAATTCTAAAGAGCTTCCTTATGCTGCTGCATCAACCAAGCTCCTTGAATAAATATCTGCACTCACTACTCAAAGCCATCCTATTGCATGCCATCTCTAACCTCCCCTTGATATACTCCACCCTCGACTATTCCAACAACCGCTTTTACTCACCCTTCCACATCTTAGTCTTCCCTCAGTCCTTGCTTCAACACATCGTACCCTACAATACATCATCCCATCTCTCCAAATGCATTCCACCTCATCTCAACCCAATTATGTTTCTTCCACTTCATCATGATCACTATATCCCCCCACCTGCTTTCCTTCCTTCATTGCTTGTATATAGACTTTTCCCTTACTTTCCTGTCTTTTTACAAATATCTGCAATGTAATTAGCTACTGTAAATTTTGTGCTCACATGGCATATGTGTTATCGTATACATTACGTGTTTATTTTTAAAGCACACCATACATATCTGTACATGCAACATTTCACGTTTTCTTACATGTATACAATGTTTATTATGTCATATATGTGGATTTCTTTTTTCTACTACGCTGCTCCTTGGTTTCTTTTCACATACATACATGCTCCACATACATCACAAAAAATGCTTTATACCTTATTTCTTACAAAAACTTTCGCAATGCGTTATTTTCTATATGTAGACATACCTTCTTATTTGTACTTTGCATATCTTGCTTTTAATGTACATGCCTTGACTTTTTCTTACAATTACACATTTATAACATTTGAAATTCCCATCAATGTCTCCTCCAGGTTCATGGCAAACTCCTCTTCAACAACCCATGTTTCCCAATACTGCACATGACCAAATAAATGCACATAGAAGGCTTCTTTATAGCCAAACAAAGCATCACCAAAATGTGCATAGATGTCTTACTTATCAATCTAGGCATGGAAACATCAATGCTTCAATCAAACCTACCCCAATGCACACATCCACTACACCCCCACCTCCAATCACCCCCTTGCCAGATGGTCATGCTTGATTTCTTAACCGACTTTCTCGCCTCCATCCACTTCATGTTTGCTCCATATGCAAGGAATCATATCCAAAAATGAAAACAAAGTTCTCAAGTGGAATCTATACATGCTCTTGATGTAGTAATGAGTGACATGGCCATCACTTCTCCACAGATAACAACATGGATCCTGGAAACCAACCAATTGAACTTGCACGCCTGACTCAAATAGAAGAAATGCTAATTGCCCGATTCAATCCAATACTTCAATTTACGCATGCACGTGGTGGCCAATACAAATACTCCGGCCATACTATTAGCTTCCCACAAGATATCTCCACAATAGCCACCTCTCTTCCATGCCTCTTAGCAGACTTGGACATCGTTGTTGTTCGCAAATTCAATGCTGCAAACAAGCCTTATGAATTCATTGTTAGCCATTCAAATGTTCTAGCTGCATTGGAATTCAAAATCTCCAATGACCCATATTACAAGGATGTCCACCTTGACCTCCAAGCATTACATGCTTTGCCATTTGAACCCACAGATGTGTCCTCCCTTCTTCACCATGCCACAACCCCTGGGCCTGACCTCCAACTACCCTCACCCACTATTGATGATGCAACACCTTCAATGCCAATTCCAACAAACATCGAAACCTCGTCCTTTGTTTTTGCACTCCCAGATTCTCACACTGAGACTGAAAAAATTAGGCGGTTTGCATCTACAACCCCTACCACCCCTTCAACATCAATTGATTGGCCCCCCATTGGTCTTTCTCCAATAAATGAACACAATATGGAAGGGCTCCTCTCAATGGCGTTCCCAATGCTATTTCCCACAGGGGTTCCCATGCTAAAACAACCTCGTCTTTACGAAGTCACCATGCAAGAATATGCTTTGCACCTTATCTGATTCCATGATAATAGGTTTTCCCAACACCCTCGCTTCCTCTACTACTTGTACAACCTTATGATGTGCCATCGTAGCCAAGCTACCGCAGTTTTTTTTGTTAAACACAACCTAGCAGACACCCTCTCGGCAACTGTCTCAGCTTTGCACACACAACTCAGCCAAATGCCAAACTCTTGTGTTGCTGATCATGCCATGCAGTTTGGCTCTGCTCTACGTGGCACCTGCTCTTTCTGGAATAAATGGTGAGGTGAGTTTTGTGATATGATCACCTAACTTGGTAGCCCAACCTTTTTTCTTATCCTCAGTGCAGCTGACACCAAATGCATGACCTTCACATGCTCATGCCTTCCCATCCTCCCACTTCATTGCCTTCACAATTCCAATGCAGATTTTATAACATTATAACCAATCCACATACTACATCTCTAAATATGCACCATAGATTCACCATCTTCCTTGAAGAGGTCTTGCTACACACATTCAAGACAAAATATTACTAGTGCAGGTTTGTTCCTCTCACTCTTTGCATTTTATTTCCTTTTATTGGTTAACATTTTGAATTTTTCCCTAACTTTTTGTTTTGTTTTTCCTTCCCTTCTTAATACAGGTATAAATGGAAAAACCAAGGCTCTGCTCATATACATGGATTCCTTTGGTTGGAGGATGCACCCAATATGGACAGCCTTGATTGGAATGATCCCCTTACTGTTGGAACTGCAAAAACATACTTTGACAGCTTCTTAACAACATGGAACCCGCATCCCACGCACCTTTATGTCTTCGCCTTCCATCGAGCATCTCACCAAGACCCTTGCACACTTGCAGCATCCTCCATACATGAAGGAAACCAAAATGATGACTATGAAACCCTTGTCAATTCTGTGCAATGCCACACAAAATGCAAAGAATTCTCTTGTCTTCGCAAAAAAGGAACAACCCTCATTTGCTGCTATGGTTTCCCCTTTGAACTATAGGAAACATCTTCTATTTTCATTGACAGCTCTGGCCAAAAAAAATATACCCATGCTAGAAATGATGAGCTTCTAAACATACACAACCCTCTTATGCTCTCAGTATGGAGAGCTAATGTTGATTGCCAGCCTGTGCTCTCGCGCCATGGTGTCCTCTCATACATTTCAAAGTATGCTTCAAAAGTAGAGAACAAATCTGAGAGCTACCATGACATTCTAACAGGTATTGCACATGCCGCCTCTGCATAAGAGGGAATCTTATTACCTATCCAAAAACTATTGTCTGAAACTGTGGCTAATCGAGACATTGGAGCACAAGAAACATGCCATATGCTATAAAAAATTCCCTTGACATTTCTTTCCCTGAACACCTCCTAGACCATTTTCAAACGTGTCTCCCTAGACGTCCCCAACAGCCCCCCACCAACCAACTTCATTTCTGCATACATGCAAAGACCCCCTTCGCTTGAACACCTTCCCCTTCTCGAAGCTTCCTGCTCTTGGTCCTTTTCTGCACGTAGAAAAAAATGTCAATGGAAGCTCCACAAACCAACCAAGATCATGCATGTCCTTCATCATTTCCTTGACATCCCTCCTTCCACCTCTCCTCTCTATGTCGATTTTTGTTGGAGTGAACTCTTCCTGTACAAACCTTTCCGCAATGTGCCAAAAGATATTGGCTCCTCAGACTTGGAAGTTGTCTCTGCATGGGAATCCTTTCATGGGAGCTACAATGCCTAGCATGTTGATCGACAACCTTCACCCCCTCCAACTATTTCTGTTGATACACCTCCCCCTCATGAAGATCATCCTCCCTCCTCTATCGACATGTCAGAATGGGAACTCCTCTCTCAACTCCACCCTGGGAACAACCTACAACTTGATGATCTTAATATGCTTGGTCATCGTGACTTTGACACCAATCACAATTGGGGCCACACGCAGATACCTTTACACTTGCAAAACTCGTCCATCTCATTTCTTGACTTGAACCGCTCATCAAACCAAGTAGATTTACAACCTTTTTCAACTCCTGCTTCTCCTAATTGCTTTTCTCCAACACAACACACAGCCTTTGAAATTATTATGTCCCAATACACACAACACAATACCACAAAACCATTACATATGATCATCCAAGGAACTGCAGGCACAGAAAAATCTTACTTAATTAGATTCTTGCAAGCTGCCTTCTCTTCATCCTCTACAAATAACTCATCCCCTCTTCTCCTGCTTGCTCCAACTATCGTCATAGCATTTAAAATAAATGCCCTTAGAATACATTCTACCTTTCAGATACCAATAAATACTATGCTTCCTCTTGAGGGCCAAGCCCTTGCAAACCTTCAAGAATGGCTCCTCCATATACACTATGTGCTAATTGATGAGATGAGTTTCATTGGACCAAAGCTCTTATACAACATTGACTCTCATCTTCGATAAGCATTTCCTTCCCATCGAAATTTTCCTTTTGGAGGCCACTCTATCATCCTCGTAGGTGACCTTGGTCAACTTCCACTTGTTAAAGATATCCCCATGTATGTAGGAGCATCACGTGGAAACACACTTTGGTGTAGCTTTGACACATTCATAACCCTCTCAACGGTTTTTTGTCAACAAGGAGATGACCCTTCTCAGATTCAGTTCTTCCAACTTCTCCTCAATCTTAGGAATGCAACACCAACTATTGCCGATTGGACCCTTCTTATGTCAAGGACATCCTATTCCCTCTCTCAAACTGAGAACCGCGTATATGATCAATCCACCCATTTGTTCTCAACTAACAATTTTGTTGCCTTACACAACAAACAAATTCTTAAACAACTAAATGTCCCGATTGCATTATGTTTCGCAGAAGTTAAGAAACAAACACTAGTTCTTGCACCAGAAGATGAACAATTAGATATGGTCGTAGTCCTTTCCGTCGGTCAACAAGTTATGCTTACAACAAACCTTTGGGTTGAGGCAGGTCTTGTTAATGGTGCTCTTGATCAAGTAGTTTCAATCTTCTACAACACTGCCACTACTCCACCTATGCTTCCTTTGTTTGTTGTTGTTGACTTTGTCAACTACAAAGGCCCACCATGGGATGCTTCTAACCCTACCTACATCCCAACCCTCCCTTTAAAAAGAGGTTCTCGTAGACAACTTCCCCTTCACATGGCCTGGGGTTTAACAATCCATAAATCACAAGGAATGACCTTATAGAAGGAAACAATCGACATAGGAAACATTGATCGACAAGGGCTAACATTTACTATAGTTTCAAGAGTTAGAAAACTCATTGACCTACGCATAATGCCATCTTTTTCTTTTGCTCTCTATGCACATATGAAGGATAGCCCTTCTGTCCAATGAAGAAAACAAGAAGAAACTTTAATTGCCTCTAGATCAATTTCACCACACGTTGCTTAACATAGTTTCTCACATATGCTTACACCCATGCATTGCTTCCCACACCTCTTCTCAGTTACACAAAAAATAATAAAAAAACAACACCATAAAAACCAAATACCATCACTTTTCGCTTGCTAAATACCAAAACAAAACAACCTCGCCTTCTTCCCTCCCCCCATCCACCCCCCAAAAAAACACTCTTATACTCATGCATATATTTCTATTCATTTACTTCCAACATCTTAAATTCATTTTGTTTCATCTACTTGAATCTACCATAACATTACACTTACAACATTATTTTCTCTCTACAATAGAACAAACAAAAAAAGGAACAACAAAATGTCCATTACACAAGTTTTCAACTTTTTTTCCTTTCATCTATGATGTGAATATCTTGTTGCTTTTCTTATTTGGTACTATGAAGAAAAAAAATGTTAGTATAGCAATTCAATTACAAAAAAATATGTTCCTTGCTTTACTCTATATTATTTGAACATGTTAAGCTTTTAATGGCTCTGTTTTCTCTCTTCCTAGCTCTTCAACAACAGACATGGACATGCAATACCTGAACACCCTTGCTGACTTCTGCAAGCAAATCAAGGAACAACAAGCATCGCTACAACAAATTGAAGCACGCTTCCAATTGAATTCAAACATCCCATTGAATCAGATTCACCCTACTATTTGTTGAAATATTGTAACTTCAAAGAATATTCTATATGTATCTTTTGTGTTCCTCGATGGTCCTATCGGGAGAACCACTTGTATTATCGTGTACCCCGATGCTTCTAATCGAAAGAACTAATAAGAGTCATGAGGTTGTCCCCTCTAATTGTAAAGGTGGGTCATTAGCACCCCAATGTGGTTACTTGAGCCTACATGTGTAACTCGAGCCTACGTGTCGAATGAGTTAGTTAAAGTGAACGGATGAATATAAATAGAGGTGTGGTGCTTCTCATTTTTGGCACACACTCTCACTTGTGTAGCGCATTAGTGGAGAAGAGAAGTAGCTGGAGAAGGAGGAGGATCAAGCTTTGATCTCCTTGATGGTTTTATCTTTTATCTTTTTGGGGCATCTATATTGAGGAAGATTTTGTTGGGTTTTTCCCTTTAGGGTTTTCCCAGGATAAATCTTTGTGTTCCTTTTGTATGGTTGTGCTTGTCTATCTTTCAATGATCCTGTTTATATGCTTTTGTTATGAAAATAAAATTAAATACTAATTTCTTAGCTAAGCATATGAAAATTTAACATGGTATCAGAGCCACCCTGAAAGAAGACATTGTGTAGCTAAAGAATCTATGGCTTTTTGGGTCTCTATCCATGATCGATCAGCAAAAGAAGGCTAGACTGACTCTTCATTGAAGGGCGCATCTTTCTGTCGAAGCGGAATTCGATTTTGAGCATTTTCAATTTTGGTGAGCCCAGCATAGGATTGTTCTCCTCATAAAAATCAAATTTTAGAGACCTGGATCAAGAAATTTGGTTGGGTGAAACTCCGAGAAAGTCAAACCCTAGTTTGACCCTGATCTAGAAAAACCCTAAATACTAAAAATGCTAAATTTTGGTACATTAACTATATCTTGAGATTGGCGAAGGATTAAGGGTTTAAAATTGTAAAGGCTGAATATAAAATCCTGATTTACACTGTGTCCGAAATTCAGCCTCAGATTCGCTATATTCTAGGAGATATGATCCCTCCATGTTAGGGTTCCAGCCTCTTCCAGAATTCATCCCTAAAGAGGACACCTGGGAATAATTGTTGTAGCATGGGCGATAGAGGTCCAAATGGAATTCCTCGAGATTTTCTAGAAATAGCACTGCCTTTAATTTCTTTGGTCCAAATTTTAGAACTGGAAGATGAACCAGTGACACGTGACATGCCGTACAACTTCACTATTCTGAATAGTCCTGTAGGAGGTCACCTTGGGAAAATGATCATAAATACCAATTGTTGAAACCAATTCTGATGAAACCTATGGTGTTGGATCAGGGACATGCGAGTTACCTTACTACAAAATTTTAGACACATAAGAGCAGTAATTTTAGAGATATCACAGAAACAGTAACACACATTTCAGCAGAAGAAATTGGAAAACTAGGGCTTCCTATTCCAGGAGCTTCCCTCCACTGTTTTCAGAAAAGGAGTACATTGGACAGCTCAATTTGAAGAGATATATCTTTATATACAATCAGATTTGAAAGATTCCAAGTTTTTAAAATTAGGGTTTCTCTGACAAACCCTAGATCAGCCAGCTCCAGAAGCAGGACGGACACCTCAAATCGGTAAGATCTAATCCTTTGCTATTTGCATTTGAGGTTCTCATTTAAAAGTGATCTATCACATCAGCTTGATGATAATCTTGGTGAAGTTGAAAACTTTCAAGCATGGAAGTATTTGATCTCTCTGAAGAAAATGAATTGGACACCTACATGAGTAGAGAGGTTCCAGTTCTAGAGGGAGATGAGCCTCAAAGCCTTACACAAGAAGAACTTGATCAAGGCGAAGAATATCATTGTTGATTCAATCACGGATCAACTTATACCACAAGTGTCTTCCCTAAAGACACCGAAGATGTTTGATTCCTTGATCAAGCTATTTGAAGATAAGAACTTAATTTAGAAGATGGATTTGAGAAAATAGTTGAAGAATGAGAAGATCCAGAATGTAGAACAACTTGAAGCAGTAGAAGAAGAAGTATGCAGAAGTGGTGATAGCCACCTTGAATTGCCTCCTAGGATCATGGGATTCATTCATGTGAAGAATGTATGCCAGAACTAAGTGATTACTTTCAACTCATCTCATAAGAAGAGAAGAAGATAGATGGGAGCAATTGAAGATCAAGTTCTCACCATTCAAAGAAGATCCCTCAAGAGATGAGGGTTATGAAGAACTCAATTCTTGAAGAACCTCTTATCCATCTTATCATTTGGATAAGAAATGATGATGTCATGAATGAAGAAGATGATGAAGTAGAAGGATCAAGAAGGATTTTACCCATGAAACAAATAAAGATAAGTATTCAATTTTCATTTCATGGTATTGTTTTGTTATGCATTTGTTTATATTCAGTTGATGTATTATGCATGATATATTGTTTGCATTAATACTACTAATATGCATGTGATGGGTAAGTAGCTCATGGTGCTATACAACTCTCCATTACTACTTATCTAGAATGAAACCTCTTTGCTGACATATTGGATTAGTGCACAATCTCAATGATGTCATGGTAGAGATGGAAGGCATCTAGAAATTTTTTGTGAGATATGGATGAATGTTGTATTGGCTAAATAGTTGCATGATGCATAAGAATTTTTCATTATGCATATGTTTTATGAAATAGTTCTAACCATTCAACTGATGCATTTGAATTGTAGGAAAGGTCCTGTACAACCTCCTACAAGAAAATAAGGATGGGACTTGTTCCGAAGAACAAGTGATGACAATTCAATAAACATGAAGCTGAAGCTCCCAAGGTCAGAGACACCATGATGGAAGAAAGAGCTTCAAAGAATGGTAGATACACCTCAAATGATGAAGACCACCATGGGTATGAGAGATAACTCAAGATGAAGAAAAGAATGCTATGAAAGAAGCTATGATCAAATAACAACAGTGGATCATGAGGAATGATGCATTCGATATGGTTTTGAGACATAAAGGGAAGTACGTAGTATCTTCCATATGGATCTAAAAGAACAAGTGTACAAATCAAGGTTCATAATTTTCCTTTGAAATAATAGACTATGACATAACATACTCTATTGACCAGACCTACTAGAAGTATATATCAAGCATAGAACCACCTGTACAGAATGAAGAAGGAATATTATACTCCACTTCAGGGGGAGTGACAACAGAAGATATCTAAGTTCGACATGGTACGACATGATGGATAACTTCATGATGGATCAAGACTTTACCAAGAGTAAAGTGGGTTCCAACCTTCAAGGTTGAATGCAGAAGACTAGGATATGTTAATGATCTGACAAGACGAACTCATGGAAGATGTTATGATGAAAGAATACTAGAATGATTTTTGGGATATAGTGCTCAAACCAGAAAGAAAGAATGTGGTATCTTACAAATGGATTTGCAAGATAAAATATGTTGATGATAAAAGTAAGGAAAGACTTGTGGCTAGAGGTTTCTATAAGAAAGAGGGAATTAATTCTGAATAGACACTTACTCCAGGAAGCAAGGTACACGATGAAGTAAAGACAAGCCTTCCTTAATGGTATGATTGGGGAATATTTTTACATCGAATAGTCACAAGGATTTGAAGTTGAAGACAGATGGAATCACGTATGCAAGTTGAATAAGGCCCTCTATGGCCTGAAGCAATCTCCCAGAGCTTGGTATGGAAGAATAGATAGTTTCCTGATGAGCATGGGATTTTCCAAGAGTAAAGTCGATCCTAACCTTTACTACAAGGTTGTATAAGATGAACCTATCATACTATTACTATATGTGGATGATCTATTTCTGGCAGGGAATGAGAAACAAACTGTAGAATGCAAGAAGAAGCTCGCTGAAGAATTTTAGATGAAAGACCTTAGGGTAATACATTATTTCCTAGGTCTGGAAGTATGGAAAAATTCAGAAGGAATCTCTCTTAACTAGGGAAAGTATGCAGTAGAGATATTGAAAAGATTTGATATGTTGTAATATAAATCCATGGCCACACCCATGGATTCCAACCTGAATTTGTTAGCTGATGATTTATCAGAGTTAACTTATTGGATCATTGATGTACTTAACAAATACCAGACCAGACATTTGTTTTGATGTGAACACCTTGAGTCAATATCTAGTTCAACCTAGATGGGTTCACCTGATTACCACAAAACATGTGATGAGATATTTGAAAGGGACTATAGACTTTGGTTTATACTATGATGGTAGCCATGAGTATAGATTATATGGCTACACGGATGCAGGTTGGGTTGGAATTATCTTAGACAGGAAAAGCACATTAGGTAGATGCTTTTGGGTCTGCTATGAGTTCATGGTTTAGCAGGAAACAATCCACTGTTTCTCTTAGCACGGCTGAAGCAGAATACATAGTAGATTGCTTTGCTAAGTTGTGAAGCCATATGGCTTCGGAAGCTGATATCAGGTCTCTTTGACCTGAAGATGGATACTACAATGATTCTATGTGATAACCAGAGTTGTGATGACAGAGAACCCTATGTTCTGTTGTAACACATGGAAATCTGGTATTTCTACATACAAGATAAGATGCAGATGATGATGTTTCAGTATTTACATATTGTAGATGTAGATGATGGTGATTCTGTATTTCTATACTAAAGATATAGATGATGATGCTTTCAGTATTCACATACCGGAGATACAGATGGTGATAGTTTAGTATTCACATACTAAAGATGTAGATGATGATGATTTAGATGATGATGTGCTGACGAAGCCTCTGTCTCGAGTAAAGTTCGAACACCTTCGGGACAAGCTTGGCGTTGTTCAAAAATACCTTCCGCGTAAGGGGGAGTAGTGATGTTGAAGTGGGATTATATCATACCTGGGCACTTGCCATAAAGTGATATGGAGACCTCGATCCTCAAGAATGAAGAGGGATTGTATCATCCTGGGACATATTTCTAGAAGTGATCTGGTGAACTTCATCGAGAATGTGGCAGGATTGTATCATCCTTGAACTTCGGTTCAGAATGGATCCGGTGAACTTCGGTCATCGAGAAGGTGGTAGGATTGTATCATCCTTGGACTTCGGATCAAAATGGATCCAGTGAACTTCAGTCATTGAGAAGGTGGCAGGATTGTATCATCCTTGGAAATTGGTTCAGAACGGATCCGTTGAACTTCGGTCATCGAGAAGGTGATAGGATTGTATTATCCTTAAACTTCGGTTCAGAACGGATCCAGTGACTTCGGTACTCGAGAACATGTGTTGATCCCATAATTCCTAGAGGAAGGATTGTCTAAGTTCCACATCTTTGTTGATCTCTTAATTCCAAAAGGAAGGATCGTTAGTAACTCCGTAAAGACCTAAATCCCATAATTCCGAAAGGAAGGATCATTGACTTGATCCCGTAATTCCAATAGGAAGGATTCTCTGAGTTCCACAGATGTGTTGATCCCATAATTCCAATAGGAAGGATTGTCTAAGTTCCACAAATGTGTTGATCCCGTAATTCCGATTGGAAGGATCGTTAGTAACTCCGTAAAGACCTAAATCCCATAATTCCAAAAGGAAGGATCGTTAGTAACTCCGTAAAGACCTAAATCCTGTAATTCCAAAAGGAATGATCATTGGTAGCTCCATAAAGACTTGATCCTGTAATTCCAACAGGAAGGATTGTTTGAGTTCCACAGATGTGTTGATCTCGTAATTCCAATAGGAAGGATTGTATGAGTTCCACAAATGTGTTGATCCCATAATTCTGAAAGGAAGGATCGTTAGTAACTCCGTAAAGACTTAAATCCTGTAATTCTGAAAGGAAGGATCGTTAGTAGCTCCATAAAGACTTGATCCCGTAATTCCGAAAGGAAGGATCGTCTGAGCTCCATAGATGCGTTGATCCCGTAATTCTGAAAGGAAGGATCGTTAGTAACTTCGTAAAGACCTAAATCCCATAATTCCGACAGGAAGGATCGTTTGAGTACCACAGACATGTTGATCCTGTAATTCCGAAAGGAAGGACCATGTTGATGTTTTGATGATGATGATGTTGATGTTTTGATAATAATGATGTTTCGATGATGATGATGTTTTCATGATAATGATGTTTCTATGATGATGATGATGTTTTCATGTTTTTATGATGATGATGATGTACTGATCAAAATATCAGAGTATGATGATGATGTACTGATCGAAAGATCAAGAGTATGATGATGATGATGATGTAGTGATCAAAAAATCAGAGTATGACGATGATGATGATCAGTATCTGATGATGACGACATACTTATCAAAAGATCAGAATATGATGATGATGATTCTGTTTGAGAGTTGAAGTATGATGATGGTGCTGATCATGATGTTATTGATCAGAATGTGATGATGTTGCTGATAAAAAGGTCAAAATGCTGAAGATGTCTTTGCTGATCGAAAGATCAAAGTGCTAAAGATGTTGCTAATCAAAATGCTGAAGATATTATTGATGATTGAAAGGTCAAAGTCCTGAAGATGTTGCTGCTGATCAAAAGGTCAAAGTGTTGAAGATGTTGCTGATCGAAAGGTCAAAGTGCCAAAGATGTTGCTGATTGAAAGGTCAAAGTGCTAAAGATGTTGTTGATGATCGAAAGGTCTAAGTGCTGAAGATGTTACTGATTGAAAGGTCAAAGTGCTAAAGATGTTTCTGAAAAATGTTGCCGATCGAAAGATCAAAGTGTTGAATATGTTGCTGATCAAAAGGTCAAAAGATGCTAATATTGCTTAAAGAGTTGTTGTCATCGAATATTGAAGATGAAGACTATATGATGTTGAAAATATTCCAATGATTTATAGATGTGTTACCTTGATGATGTTGATGATGTTCTCTGTCTCTCTCCTACTATTGTTGTTGTTGATGTTGTTGTAGAATACCCTTCTCGTTAAGGGGGAGTGTTTAAATATTGTAACTTCAAAGAATATTCTATATGTATCTTTTGTGGTCCTCAATGGTCCTATCGGGAGAACCACTTGTATTATCTTGTACCCTGATGCTTCTAATCGGAAGAGTTAATAAGAGTCATGAGATTGTCCCCTCTAATTGTAAAGGTGGGTCATTAGCACCCCAGTGTGGTTACTTGAGCCTACATGTGTAACTCGAGCCTACGTGTCGAATGAGTTAGTTAAAGTGAACAGATGAATATAAATAGAGGTGTGGTGCTTCTCATTTGTGGCACACACTCTCACTTGTGTAGCGCATTAGTGGAGAAGAGAAGTAGCTGGAGAAGGAGGAGGATCAGGCTTTAATCTCCTTGCTGGTTTTATCTTTTATCTTTTTGGTGCATCTATATTGAGGAATGTTTTGCTGAATTTTTCCCTTTAGGGTTTTCCTAGGATAAATCTTTGTGTTCCTTTTGTATGGTTGTGCTTGTCTATCTTTTAATGATCCTATTTATATGCTTTTGTTATGAAAATGAAATTAAATACTGATGTCTTAGCTAAGTATATGAAAATTTAACAATATTAATCTTCTCTTAGAAATAAGAGCCTTCCTTCAACGCATGATCCATATGCATGAAAGGGACACCATGCACAAGATCCGCAAAGACTTAGTATCCCACCACCCTTGTCTTGCTCAATACATAAACATTACATGGTGTTGCCGTCTCCATAATCCCTCTTGCATTTATGACTAGAGCCTCCTCCTTGCTTGCAAGTCCCCTTTCCCTCTCCTTCCAACCCAGCAACTCTTCTTCTTTGATTCCCACATGTTCTTCAGTTGCCATTACTACCCTTCACTTGTACGTACTGCCTTGTCCATAACCTATGCTTTAATTGAATAGATGTATTAACATTTTTCATACATGGAATGCACAAACATTGTACATATTACATGCTTCCACTACTACCACAGTACATGTAAATTTATTATATTCCCCTTCTACTTGCATGTAATGCACCTCTCTAAAGTATATACTCTATCAAAGAAACACTTCTTTTACAAATACAATGCAACAAACTCTATGTAAATAGAAACAATTCACATTATACTAAGTTCTTAACTTCTGTTGTACATTTAATCCATGTATATATTTAGCTTCTACTTCTTGTCATTACACATATGTATATTCTTTTTCCCATGGAATCCCTATACTTGGTTTCAAAGTGAATATGTTGTCCATTTGTTACTTCTACTTAATTTAGACTGTTTGGACATTAAATTGGTTTCAAATATTCACAATCCTCATTTTGTTTCAAATACTCTCTTATGATTAGAGAAACAGTTCATGCTATACTATATGTACATAGAAAAAATTCACAATATATACTAAATTCTTAAGTTTTGTTGTACATTTATCCTATCTGTATATTTACCTTGTACTTCTTGACTTCATACCTATGTCTGTTTTTTCCCCCATCGTGTCCCTATACTTGGTTTGAAAGTAAATTTGTTGCCCATTTTTTAACTTCTACTACAAGTATACTATTTGTACATTCACTTGGTTTCAAATATTTGCAATACTTGAATCGTTTCAAAATACTCTCCATAAGAGAGTATATGGTCTGTAAATAAATAACTGTTGCAACAGTTTGTTAGTCGCTTTTTTAATTTACTAGTACAACCACTTCATTTGTACTTGTCCTCTCCGGTTCCCACCAATGAAAGCTTTCTTTGTGGCATGCAAAGCATCCAACTCCAAACTAAAAGGTACTGTCCTATCTACTTTTCTTTCCATGCTATTTGAACATTTTATACAAGAATAAACAAAAAAATTACTTTATTTTAGCTATCCTCTCCTTAATGGCAACAACAGAATATTATATTTATATTATAGTTCATTGTTCTTGTGTTGTCTGCTACTCTGATAGGTTATCATATCATGGTGGGGAGAAGGAACCCATTGTTGCCCAGAGCAATAGCTTCTCTTGGTTAAAAAATAGAACTGAGAAGGATGAATTGAGCAAGCTCATTGTCACTTTTACTTTAAATGCAAAGGTTAGGGTTGGCATGTCGCTCCTTACTTTATCTTTCAGCCTGTTACTTAATGGTGTCCCAAAGACATGAAACATGAATTATAAACTGTCTAATATCACTGTTTAATCTATTCAGATCCAAAAGGGGATACATGGAGGATGGACCATGAAACTGATACTTCTCAGCAGATACAACAAGAAGGAAAATATGTTGTTTCAGCTATAGCAACTGTGCTCTCTGATATTTGTGGACCAGGTGAATGGATGCCAATGTCAAAACTGCATTCTGAGGTAAATCTTCTTTCTCCCACTGCATATAAGTCTTGGATGAAGCTTGTTGTTTTGTAGTATTTTATTTTATTTTATTTGTATGTGAGGCAAGGACACCCTCTAGCTTGTTAAAAATGGAAGTGTGTTTATGGATGCAATGGTTCTCTACTTTGGAGGCCTATGTGTGTTTTGAATATATCAGCATTTGCATTACTAAACAATAGCACATCAATAATGTACATCATTAAGCCAAAATATCACACATACAGATACCCCCACCCACAACCCCCCTCTTTACATATTCGATTAGGGAAAGCATGTCTGCTTTGGCTCCAACTTCAAGATAACATACATTTTGATGGAGAGTTGTGTAGCCAACTTTGTTCTGAAACCCATTAGTTATCCTAGATGGACTGGATCAGTTTTCTCGTGGAAGGTTGATAAACCCTGCCCTTTCCTTAACAAGGATATGCCTATTAGGCTGATCACATCCCACTCACTCCTTCCTGTCTATGAGATCATCCAATATTCCAAAGATGGCATTTTTCCAATGTAGAGGGGCAACAAAAGGAATACTCTATTCTTCGGTAATCTGTGCCCCAGAAGGTAGTAGTCCTGCTTGTTTGGTTTGATAGTAAATGTATATTCATATTGTGTCCACAAGGCATTTTAATCCTTTGCTTTATGTTCGTGCATCTAATTACTTGACCAAAATCATTTTGTCAATTCTATTGTAACTCCCAAGTCCAACAAGTGAATACTACTGTTTGAACATTGTTGTACTCTTCCTTTCTCTGCTGAACATACTGTAACTGTTATATTCTGTTGTCCTCATATTTGCTTTTCTCTTCCTTCCTCTACTGAACATGCAGTAACAGTTATATCATGTCATTCTCATATTTGTAATTCTGATATCTATCACATGCGATCAGTCTAGTAACTGACAACAAGCAATAATGGAAATTTAGGATTATATCCTCTGCTGTGAACCCAAAGTATTATAGTATCTATTTAGTACTAAAAGAGATTAAAATTCAACTTATACTTCTGCTGAATCAGAAAGGTTTGTGGCATAGATAACCTAATTCAACTTTTCTAGCCCTTCTTTTAGACTGAGATTGTAAGCAGCAAATGTAGACTTTCCTAATTTGTTTAATATTTGGAGTACGTTCATTCAATTCAGAATAATTTGTAGAGGATCAAATTGGGAAGACAGGTTACTCATCTGCTTTATTTTATTTTATAGACCATTCCACGATATTTGTTCCTGAAGACAGTTAGAGGTATAGGGCTAAATCGAGTCTTGATAGAGGAGACTCAAATTCATACATATATTGGTAGATCATCTAATATAGTAGAGGTGGATAATTCAGTAGGCATGATGAATCAAAGAAATTGGAAAAGAAAGATTAGCTGTTAAAATTTGTAATATGCAATTTTAATTGCAGTTTTCTTGTTTTGAAGGATTCGCCCTTCATATAGTATGATTTCTGAAATATCTAATTGTTCCAAACTAGGATTATCACTTGATAGACAAGCTGGTCTAAGCCTGATAGTAAAGATTTTGTCCAATGCATTGATCATCCATGGCATCACAAGAGTATGCTTTTGTTTTTATCAACAAAGATTTCCCCTTTTACAGTTCCTACTTTTTAGTGAAGCAGTTCACTACAACTTCTTTAATAAAGTTTTTAATTTGCAGAACTAGGTGACCGACATAATGGTTATATTATTTTCAAGGCCAATGGAGGATTGAATCAGATGCGAACGGGAGTAAGTTCCCAAAGGCCTATAGGATATACATGTATCCCGCTTTATAAATGTTGGTTCCAGCATGTTGTCTTGTTTATTTATAAAAAATTTCTATCCTACATATTTGTGATATGGTTGCCATCACAAAGGTTATGAATGTAGTACTTGTTATACCAATTTTGGACAATAGTTCATTTTGGGCTGATCTAAGGTGAATGGAATTTCTCTGCCAAGTGACCTCAATTGGGTGATTTAGTTTCTTGAAACATAAAATCTCCCTATATTTATAATGTTTAGTAATATATGATGCTTTTTCAATAGTACAAAAAATGTCAGATCTCACATCTGTTTTAAATTTATGTGATGATCCAGTGAATTCAAAGACATTTTTTTTATCTCCGTCACTTTATTAATATTCTAATGGAAGATGTGCGCATTGTTGAGTCTTTACCACCATTTCATAAAAATGTTAAACCATTGGAGAAGGCTCCAGTGTCTTGGTCAAAGGTGTGTTAGACACTAGCCTTATTCTGGTCCATAGTTTTTGATCAATTTTGGAAGAGAGTTTTTTCATACACTAATCTTTGTTCAAATTACTGTTGTATTTTGGCTAAATAGAGCATTGTACACTGTTTGATGTACATGTATCTTTCTACAAGCATGAGATGCTTCCCCTTTGCTAAAAAAGCACAATGTTCTATACTTCACTCATGTTGATTCTGGTCTTACAAATAATGACCTTCCTAATTCAATTCAGAAGATCCATCGTCATTCCAATTATCAAGCTCTAAATTTTGCTAACCCCATTGAGAAACTTGCACGAACTCTTCTCACCAAAATTCATGGAAGGGAACCCTTCATTACCCTCCATCTCAGGTATGAAGTATCTCATGTTTAAAATTGGAGGTGTCAAAGAATGTGAATATGAGGTACTTTGGTTATTTCTCTAGAACTAGGGATTAATGAAAGTTATGCATGCTTTTCTTGCTGTGTTTAGATATGAGCAAGATATGCTTGCATTTACAAGATGCACGCATGGGCTTGCACTGGAGGAAGCAAAAGAGCTTAGAAAAATGTGATATGATGTTCCACATTGGAAGGAAAAAGAGATAGACGGGGAAGAAAGACGTAGGCAGGGAGGTTGTCCATTGACTCCTCATGAGACGGGCCTTTTTCTAAAGGTGCTGGGCTATCCAGCTTCAACTAAACTTTATATAGTAGCAGGGGAACTTTTCGGCAATGGCAGTTTAGAATCCCTCAAGAAACATTTTCCCAATGTGTACTCACATGCAACTCTTGTGACTGAGGAGGAACTTGCCTTAATGAAATAGTTTCAAAATAGATTGGCAGGATTGGATTACATAATGGCTTTGGAAGGTGATGTATTCATATACACCTATGACGGAAACATGGACAAAGTTGTCCAAGGCCCGTATACACCTAGATATTATTTTGTAATATCTAGAGTTATTTTTCAAACTATTTATTGATTACTATTTTATGCCCTTGGAATCCATATTGAAGAACTGGCCTCATTATGTAGATCAATAATTGATCTCTTAGGGAGGAAATGATCGTTGTTATATATTTGATAACTTCACAACAAACACTTGTTCTACTAGAAAGGTTCTGTAGAATAGCTGGCTTTCCAGGAACTCAGATTTGGAGCTTAATTAAGTATCTGGGAACTTACCTTTCATTAAAATGGTCCAAAGCAATACATCGGGTTCATGCCATCCAGAATATTAAGTCTAATATTAGGATGGGGGGTGAGTTGGTTAAATCCATCTTGTTGTCTCAAACAATTCTATTTTCTCATCTCTTTTTGTATTTCAGTGCTCAACCATGTTAGTTCCAATCAATATTAGGAATCAGATAAGCAAATAAATAAAAAATTTCTATCCTACAGATTTGTGATATGGTTGCCATCGCAAAGATTCCCATCACAGATTATGGCCACAGTGGTTTCATATTCTTATCTAAACAGGAACATGAATTGATCATGTTGTACCTCAAAGAATAATTAATATCAGCTAAACATTGACTTCTCTAAAGCATTCCTTTATGTCAGAGCCAAGCTCATGGATGGAAAGGAGGAACTTCATACTCCCTTGTCTTGGCTGCAGATTTGAGTAGTGTTTACCTAGAGGAACAAATTGTACACATGAGACAAGGTATGTATCAGAATGAAGAGCATGCCTCATCATCCACAAAGCAGAAGAAACCTCTTGGAAATGTTGAACAATTGAAGGCAAAGAGAGTATTGCGTAGGTCTCCCTCATCAGGAGATTTATCTGATCATGTTACAAAACAAGGAAAACAAGATTCTTTTTGTAGCAAATCTCTCTCATTCCATGAAAGGGATTTCACCAGATAGCAATCTTAGAACACTGAACAGAGTCCCCATAATGCATGATAGGGCTTTGGAAACTGGAGGTTTTCATAGAAGAAAACTATCTCTGGGATCTATACCAGACACCCAGAGCCTCTTCTTTCTATCCCAGGCTATGAGTGGTAGCCTTCATTTTTACAGGGGGCTTGAAGAAACAAAGGCATTAGAACTCTCAATAGAGCAAAGGAAATCAAGCATACCAGTTGTTAGCCATGAGAGAGAGAACCAGTTGCATTTGAAAGCTAAGAACCTACATGCTTTGCCTCCAGATCAGAGCTCAAAAACAAAGCTCACTCATTCGTACAACTCTTATGGAGACACAACCCCTAACACCAAAGAAAAAGGTAGCAAATTTGGAATCCTGTATGATATCAAAAGACTTGCTTAAAGAACATACATTTTTTTATGTGCACCTGCACTTTAACAATATTATATGAGTATTCATTTCAAGTTGTAAAGAACATACACTTTTTTATGTGCACCTGCACTTTAAGAATACTATATGAGTATATATTGATTCAATTATGTATAATATTATGACATCTACCAGACACAACATACTCCAGTGATTACTCATTTTGGACCAACGAAACAACCATCTCTGAATATTTTTGAAGATGGGAAAAGTACACAACAAAATAAGCTTTCTGAAGATATTGTAAGTTCTTGATGAGTATTTTTTTGAAGCTAACAAGGTCATCGTTGGAAATCAATAAGGAGACACCATCAATAGCTTCACGGCTAACTTTTTTAAGTGTAAGCCCAAAAAGGTATGGCTCTAGAAGCACTTTAAACTGTAAAATACCTATGGGATATTCAGAAGAAATACATTTCAAAGATCCTTATGGTGTTTGTTATGAATCAATTCTGAGAGATATTGGTCCATACAAGCATTTCCATGATATCTCTGCAGTCTCATTTGACTTGGGTCAGCTCCCAAGCTATGCTTCTTTATTCAGAATATTGAGGTGTGTTTGTCACTTTATTGGAATACCAATAAACATCTCTTAAATGCTATTTGGCCAAATCGTTCACCTATACTAATTCCTTTACTGTAAACAATCTTGATTATTTGCGTTGATCATTGAAAGTTCAATTAGAAGCCCTTACAACTTTTCCATTCTAATTTAGTCATTTTTAGGTTTGACCTAATTTATAAGTCTCTGCTTTTCAGATTTCTTGTGAGCAAACTGTGTTCTGGAGATGTAAAGGGCTTGACATATCAATAGAAGCTATCCTTTTCGATCAACATTTACAATGCCTGCATGATGCATGTATGATGGTAACATAACCCCTAATTTACATCTATAGCTTCTTTTTTTTGCTATCACAACAAACTCATTAATGGGCTCTCCCAGTTTTTTTCTATTGCTTTCTAAACAACTGATCTTCACTTTAGGATGCATCTTCTTGTGACTAATACAAATTTAACTTTTACACTTGAGAAATTTTAGGCCTTTGTTGAACATCGAATACCAAGCACCCCTCAGAAGGTTGTTTCACTCATGCACGAGGTATGACAGCCAAAAATGAAGAATGCAATCAATTGACTTTATTGCTCGTTTCCTATAGTAGTAGCTGCCTATATCAGGAAATAAGATTATGAAATAATTTGTAGAATTTCATTTGTTTTGCAGTCATTTAATTTCAATGAATACTATGATGGGAGGGTTACACATACTCCTTAATGTTGGAGGGAATTCAATGAATGCATTGGCTATTGAACATTTCATACTTCGACCACCCTTTCACTCAAAAGATGTAAGTTTGTTTATGTAATAATTTTCCATTTCAGAAAAGACATTTTAAATTCTTCCAATTATGTATCTAAGTGACCTTCCTAAGTTGATTGAATGCTAGGCCTATTGTAAAAATGGAAAATCTGAAGAGCAGGCAATGATGTGTAGTGTTTATGGTTTAGAGTTGTCTGAACAATTGATTACCTTTGCATTGTGTTGTGGAAGTTGGTCTTCTCCTGCTGTAAGTAGTAGCTCTACACCTGGGCTTATGTGTTACGAATAAATCTGCCTATTGGTTCTGGAAATGAGTCTAAAAGAAAATTCATGGTGTTCTGCTTGAGCCCTAAGCTTTGCAGCTCAAAATTAGAATCAATTTAAAAGGCAACATATAAATAAAAATAGCTGTCTAACTTGCATGGAAATGCATATGGGTTTGCTAGACTCTTTGAAAAGTCAATATCTAAATGTGCAAAAATAGAACTTGGAATGCTTCACATTTGAATTTGCTGCAACTTGCTCAATTTAATCTTGTAACTTGGTCAATCGATGAAATTCTTATGTGTTTGCCAATGATGTTGTTTTTATTATTAATAGGCTATGTTGGTAAGGGAATGATAGATACTGGACTACCCGTTTCTCTCTTCTTCAGATTAGTACGTGGGGTTTGTATTTTGCTCTCTTTATCTTTCCTTCATGTTAATATTGGGGGTTTGTATTTTGTTTTGTTATTTTGATGATAAAACACAATTTTATATCGAGTTTAATTTGTTCTATTTCATCAATGGTTTGCAGTTTCATATCAATCCAAAGGAGCTAGACAATGAGGATCTTGCTTTCCTCTATCACATTGAGGCGTGTACCTCAGTTGGGGATCTCAGCTTGCCTCTCATTCAAGAATTCCAGAAGCATCTACCTTCTTCAATGGACATTAGGTTCACAATGAAAGTGCCAGCCATCAACAGAGCAGGAATAGAAAAATAAACTGCATTACTGTAACAGCCATGAGTCTAATAGCCATTACGGGTCCATTACTGGTTCTTGGAACCTTCTTCATTTAAAATGATGGGTGGTTGTACTGGTTTATGCTTTCATTTATATGTAACAGATACTTGCAAGAGTGCTCCTGATTTTTATTGTAAGAGTGCTCCTGAATAGCCTTGGGATCTCCATAAATTCTCCTTTGGCATAAAGTATATATATTTATTCTCCATTTTTTTGGCTCACTTCAATGTTGCATTTTTTTTCTCGCTTACGTGCTAACAATTACCTTAATAACGTATTATTGCACCTTCCTTGGGGTAATTACTAGTCTTAATTTTTTTATAAAAAATTTATGGATATAATGAATCTAGTTTACATTTTGGGAAAAGATACACAAGTGCCCTATTTTGGGGCAAGCGTTTAACTTTTTGGAAGTTGGGTGCCCACCCTCGAAATTTTCACCAGTATATGTAAAAGACTGAGAATATGTAAAAGACAGAAAGACTACTGGTTGGTAAATTTAAAAAAATTAATAGTACAATGAATAAATATTTACTCACCCAAACCCACTGAAGAAGATTTGAACGGGTATCCAGGATTCACAGATGGCAACGACACACAAATCAATAATCATATGAGTATCCATACCAAAATCGATACGTTTTAAAGGAAACAATCTACTTGAACCATACTCAGAATTTAAACACTCACTATTCCTTTCATTATATTTATCCCACAGCTTCGCTTTGAATCGGCCAGTCCATTCATTCCTGCAAAAATCCGAGAGAAATTTCCTTTAACAAAAGAACTCTCATTTGAAAAACAAAACACATATTGAAAACTAGTTGTCTCAATCCTTAATCCATTATCCTTTGATGAGTTTATCAATCTATAATAATGATAGTAAACAATTGATGTTCACCATGGTACTCTTGATAATAATTCCCACATTAACAAGAAAAAAAGCCCGATCGCAATCCCTGTTATCAATATCGTCTTACCTGCTAACTCCACGATATACTGAGGTCCTGTGGAGGCCCAGTGACTGATCCGCTGCCCTCGACCCAATTGTTCTTGCTGATTCCAATGGCGTGATTGCGGCTTCCAATGAACGTTTCTTACTATTGAGAGATGAGGGGCTATCGCCATGACCTTTCTTTTCTTTTGCGGTTGAGGTGGTAGCAGAAGCTCCAATATGGGCAGGGAAATTGGTGGTATTGTTGGCCTTCATTGCGCTTGCAGCTAGCACGGATTCAACTTTGGCAGTTGTGGTAGTAACAACTGCAGTAGTGATTGGAAATGACTGGGTGGTTATTCGGCATGGACGGCGGTACATATATCTTGTTCGCGGATTTCTGAGGGAACTCGAGACTACAGTAGCCTTGAACTTTGTCGGGTTCAGCAGATTGAAATCCTGCAACATCAATAGAATATCAAGAAATGAATGATTTGAAAACATTCTTAACCTAAATAAAACTGTGGAAAGAACAATGGATTCCTAATCTATAACCTAGAATGGTGCTGATTGTTTTGGATGATCATGAAGGAGATTGCACTTTCTGAATCTCTGGGGTACTAAATCAAATCTATATTTCATTATTGGTGCATACCTGCATTGTTGGGTCTATTGAGGGCTTCCAAAAAGGACAGTGTCCCTGCATTATGCCTCAGTGGCCCTGCAATCTTCCTCAACGCACTTGCGCCTACCTTCTCCAATGTCTGCGGCCTTGAGTTTGAAGGGAGCTCAACGTTGTTGTATCCAATGCCCATCATGGAGGAATTGGATGTGGCCACCATGCTGTTTCCTGAAGTTTACTGATTCTCATGGCCACCTGAAGCCATTCTGGATATGACTCAACAAGACAGGAAAAGAATCCTAGAAAGGAATATGACTGTTGATTTTCAAATACCCTCAGCCTTCGCAACACAAACAAATAATTAACAGAGCAACACAAAGTATGGCTCTAACAGACCTACTTTTCAATCCTTTTCTGATCAGGCAGGGGCATCTAAGCAAATACACTGTTCTCCAGTTGTGGTTGGGATTGGGCTTGCTTGCTCTTTATATATATATATATATATATATTACGAGAAGTTTTTGGAAATATTGCTTTTCTCAGTCAACACCACTTTGGGGGAAGTATACTTGACAACAAAAACCTCCTCATCCATCGGATCTGGAAAAATAAAATTAATTTATTTATCCGAAATATAAAATTAATTTGTTAAGAGACATATTTTAATTAAGAGGCATGACTTATAATCTTTGAAACTCATATATATATGTTAAGCTTGATGAGTGAGCTCAAGTGGTTGAGAACTATGAGTTGTAAGCACAAAGTCTCATGGTCGAACCTTGGTGGCTATGCATAGATATATAAGGGCCTCACTTGATGTCACCACTGGAATCAAAGCCGACAGGGTCAAGCCCCTTTGGGTGCCTCCTTAAGAACACTTCCTATGAATGTAGCAATGGTGTTGGGTGCCTCCTTAAGAACACTTCCTATGAATGTAGCAATGGTGTTGTAATTAAGATCCATTTTAAACCTGGATCTATCAAGCACCTAGAGGGATCGAGTTTCTTAAGATGTACAATTTTTTATTATTTGGATCTCTCTAAATACTTGATAGATCTGGGTTTAAAATGGATATATGCTAATTTAATTTTTATTTTATGGATATATGAAGAAGAAAAAATCACTTCTATTTTTTTTGAAGAAGAAAAATGCAAGCGTTGGTACTTTTACAAAACTGACTGAAAAAAATCATGCAATACTTTAGGTCAGTATATAGAAAATAAACAAGATTAGTAGTCTTTCATTTGGTGCCAATACTAGTGGAGCATCTATATAGTATGTAGTATGAGCATCAAAAATTCTGTGGAAGGTAGTTTTGAGGCTGTTCTTGTTTGAATCTAGCCCTTATAGTGATTCACCATTAATCGCCTATCCTTCACATGCTTCAGATTTTCACTACATTTAGTAGTTGTGCTGCAAATTTGGTCTTTCGTGCAAGCAGGGAGGGGGCCTAAGTTTAGCCCAAACCGAGGTCAATACTCCTAAATTATAATGCATTTGCCATTGACGAGCATGGTGCGACCAAAAAAGACATGGAATTTTGTGCTCAAAGTGTGTCATTAGGTTATAACTCTAATTCTTTTTCTGACCTACCTGTTTGAATTTCTGCTTTTCTATGCAATGGAGCTTGCTTGACTCCCTCGAATCTCAACTCAACTAGGATGGGGAATAGGAATTCTATTTCCATTAAAAAAAAAGATGTCTCTTGTGAGGAAAATCATGCGCTATGTTCTTAGTGTAAAAAGATCTGTATATTTTAGCTCCTTGGCCCTCTATAGTAAGATAAGCGAGCATCTCAACTCAACTAGGAGGTAGGATAGGAATATTGTTCCCATTCAAATCAAAAGATGTCTTGTGCAAGGAAATGCATGCGCCATGTTCTTTGTGTGAAATGTTATGTACATTTTATCTCCTTAGATGTGTTGTCATCAACAATATTCATCATGTAAGCATATGTACCTGCATCATAGATAATCGACAATATATAAGAATATCAGCTTTAATCACTTGAGCACATAATTATTTTGTGTGTTTTCCTAGCTCCATAGTTATAAGGCTTACCAACAGAAATGCGTAAAGATTCAACTGGCATTTCTTAATGACGTAGGATCCCTATTCAAGCTGCCAATTAGGATGACATTTCCAGCATTATACCCTAGTTTTGACTCTGAAGATGTATTCAATGATGATCCACTACGAATGCATGAGAGTTCTGTGGATAATAGGAATATCTTCTCTAGCTTGCTCTCTACATACTACATTGTATGCAATAACTCTTACTAAAGAATTTACAAGTATTCTATGTAGTACATGTCGTGGGAATATGCCGACAAGGGAAAGCTTGTAAATGAATGAAGCTCAATCTACTTGTTAACCCTGGAAGCAAAAACACGATTGTAGTATCATTGTTGCCAAACACAACAAGTAAGGATACTACAAAATGAAAGCTAACCCGATTTCATAGCTTCATCATGCATCCATTAAAATTATTCAACATCACCTTTGACACAACGTCATGTTTACTATATTCTACAAAAGATAATATCCAAACACATGGCACCCATACACTTCGTCCTGCGCTTGACATAATGGTATACAACAGTATTATCTATACATGGATTACATCGAAATTTCTCAACACATGAGTATGGACTTGTCCTCTTGTTGCAGCTGCAACTGTTTTCCCAAATTTTCAAATTTTGAACCCCCTTGTTAATTTTAGTATTGCCTAAAATCATTTCGATCCATGAACTCTATTTTTTTTTTTTTAAATTTTGCACTATTTTGAGGCTAACTCCCTTCTTGTTTTTTCAAAAAATTGCTTATGTTTGAAACTGCTATGGGTTGCAAAGTTTAGAATTTGGTTTGTTGCCCTTTGAGCTGCGATTTCTTCTCGGGAGCTTATTTCTCATGCTAGCCACTATTTCGAAGCCATTTAAACAACGTATTGGAGCCATGTTTCCCTAGGAAGCCTCCGTTGCAGAAATTGAACGATGATTATTCTGCAGGAGGATCTTGACTTCTCCATTGCCGCGTCATATCGTTTGAATTCTTTATATTATCGAAGGTTGGTCGAAGTTGAGTCGGGATATTTGGTCTTTGTGAAGCCGTTGTTTCGGAAGTGAAACAGGTTTTTTGAATCACTACGAGACCTTAAGTTGTTTCGAACACTTAGCGTTTTACATTGATCTTGCGCCATAGCAAAAGCTATGTTTTGGATCGGGTGTTGTAGTCTGTTTATCGTTTGCCCTTGCGGCTCTCAAGCGAACTAGGTATCTGCCATATAGCTGCTCCGCTCGCCGATACTTTGTCGTTTTTTCATCGTTTTGTCTTTGGATCGCAGTCTGTAGTCTTTCCTCCTCTGCCCTTGCGGCTGTGTAATGCACTAATTGTTCGACATCGATGTCTTTCCGCTCGCCGACTGGGAGCTTTTTCACCTAGAGTTTGGATTTTAGCTCTTCCGACTCCGATAAACTTAACGATCTCATGGATCCCGTTTCCTCTTTGAGTCCCACCGACGTAGTTGTGAGTGAGACTATGCGGTCGATGTTTTAAATGTTTTGATTCGCCGATAAGTTGTCATCTTCCCATCGTTCTGTGAGTTTTAAGCCCTTGTATGGTCGACATGGTTTTGGTACTTGTTAAGGTTTTCATGACGAGAATGCAATACAAAGCCTCTTTTGATGATTATTCATTTTGTTGATGTAATTTAATTGAAAAGATGCAATCCTAATTAATGATAAATGTCGTTTAATTGCAGATAGACTCAAGAAACTTTTTCAAACTACTACTACAAGAGGGCAGAGCTGGGAGACAAAGCAGCAGAAAGATTGGTTGGGCAGTGTCAGGCAAAGCTCATACCGAAATCAACGGGATCTCAAGGAAGACAAACAAAAGACAGGGCAGAATTGATGGTGACAAAATCCAAGGCTTGGAAATATCCATCAGCTACTGAGCGGATCCCACTTGGTTAAGTATTCATAAGTTGAAATCTGAAAACATAACGCATGAAGTGAATCATGAGTACTTGCGGAAAAGATAAAAATGGTAATATTAGACAGTTTTGAGGATCCCAAAGGTCACACGATTGAGGCAGCCCAAGGGGTTGGCTGATTTGGTTTAAATAGAGGAAAGTTAGAGTTGAGAGGGGCTTTTTCCCTGAAAAAACTTGTGAACTATTGTTTGTAAGAGGAACTACTTCGTTTTACAATAATAAATTACAAATTTTGCCTATTGGAGAAGGTGCTATGTGGAATGTTCAAATGTGATAAATGAACGATGTTGAAGGGGAACTATTTCGTTTTCGACTGTGTTTCATTAACTGTGAGAGAATTCTAAATTTATGAACCTATGTTCTTACCTGAATGTTCTCTAGTATATTCTATGTTGTTTTCCACTATGAGTAATGGAAGTTTTAACTGTTGATGACCTATCTTGTCATGTACACTTTTATTCATGTTTATATGTTTGGTTCTAGGAACAACTATCTATGATTTGGTCGTAACATGTGAACAGTATTACATTACTCATGAATTAATATCTAGCTCTCTAGAGATAGCTTAGTTAGTATTTATTTTCTAATTGTGTGTGATTTAGATGTAAGGGAGTTTAAGACGAGAGGTAAGAACCTACGCATCACATTGTGAGCACTCCTTGCATTCTTCATCAATCTGCATGTTAATAGGCACTTGCATATCATACTTTAAGTAAAAAAAATACAAAAATATATACGGTGGACCGGGCCGCAACCGGTAAAACCTTTTATTTTTGTTTCTTGACCTATGGTGGCCGGACCACAAACTAGACGAATTCCCTACACCAAACAATCACGGGCTAGTTGGGAACATTGATTGGGGAGAATCCCTTGTTGTTGCTGCCTGCAATTTTCCAGGCCTCAATAGTTTTTGGTGCTAGAAGGAGGGATGCCAGTGCATGGCTGGCTGAGGAAACCTGTTTTCCCGAGACTATTCCACCTGTAACAGTTCAGAAAGCAATGTGTTTCATAATCCAATTCCTAAAGAGGGGGGTAGAGAACATTTGTATTCTATCGACAACAAAGTTGTTAATGATCTAAGAAGACACAATAGGGCATACGTGAAGAAGATTGGAAGATTGTCGATTATCCCTGAATTGCCCAGAAGAGAATATAAAAGGAAATATCATCCTATATTGGAAGACTCAGTGTTGGTTAGGGATTGGGAAGAACTTGTAGAAACAACCTTATAGGAAGTTATACAGCCTTTGAATCAAGTAGGCCCAGATACTCCTCACAGTTCTCCTATTCATACTCCTATTCACTCACCCCCTCACTCTCCACCCAGACTCATGGCAGGTGTAAACGCAAATCAACCACCCAACCCACTGAATCCACCACCTGCTTGGAAAGCCAGGTCACCTTTAAACCTAACACCTCCTTTGTATGATTTACCTCAATCTTTTGAAAATATGCTACCCAAGTTTGACCCAAATGAGAAGATACTAGTAGAAGACCACTTGCAATGTTTCTATTTGGCAATAGAAGGGTTAAGGGCTAGGGAATATGAGGATGTAGTTTGCAGACTTTTCCCACACACCCTTAAAGGAGCCGTAGCATCGTGGTACTTTGGTTTGCCGACAAATTCTATCCCTGATTGGGACACCTTCGAGAGGATTTTTAGAAGTAAGTATGCAACACAAAAGACTCATGTAGCTCTCATGAAAGGACTATGCGCCTTAAAGAAAGAAAGAAAGGAGAAGGTGCATAGTTTCACCCAAAGGTTTGCAGCCTATCTTAAGAATTTTTCTAAAGTTGACAAACCTTCGAATAAAGTCCTGATTGAATATTATACCTCAGCTCTAGGACCCGAGTTGGCCATGTTTGCCAAAATGAAGGCCAAGCCCACTCTAGCGGAGACCTATGAGGAGGTAGAGAAAGTAGAGGTTGAAAGGGAAAGTATCGAAGATTATCCCAAATGGTCGAGAGAGAAAAATGTGGGGAGTAAAGCTTTGTTGTTTACCAAGCCTAAGGAGGAGCAGTCACCATATTTTGAAGGAATGGCAAAAATGATGCAGAAGCTTTCTAATAGAAGCTTTCTAATAGAATCATAGACTTGGAAAAGGAAAAGGAAGCCCAAAAGTTCTACAAGCCCTATTACAATAAAAGGGAAGATAACAATCAATCCCAACCCCCTCCGCACAATTCAGCATCTATGAATTTAACAAAGGTAGGAATGGACTTTTGCACTTTCCACCAACAACCCCACTCTGAAAAAAATTGTCCTCAATGGATAAACTCAATGACGTTGGTTATGAATCAGCTGTTGGATTCTAAATTGATAGAAGATGAAGATGAAGAAAGTAAATACAGTTATACATCAACAAATGAACAACAGGATGAGACCATGGTTTTATGGGACTGTGTTTCGTTGTTTGACGCCGAGGAGGAAAAGGTTTTGGGACACGAGGACATCCTGGAAACAAATGTAACAACAAGTAGCCAAGGGTTGGCTAAAGAAAACAGTCTCATGCTCCCAAAGATTAAAATACTTCAAAGGAATGTTAAAAAATTTCAAAATAACTCCTCAGCTAATGAAATTCTAGAATTCACCATCACCAGTCAAGGTCCTAGACAGACTAACGTGTTCACCAAGCCCAATGAAGAAAAAATAAATAATGGTAAACCAAATCCCACCAAGCCTAAGATGGAATATGACATTGTGGAAGATATAAAGAAGGTAAGGGCGAATATCTAGTTATTTGAAATGTGCAAGGTGCCGCAGCAGAAAGAAAAGCTGTTGAAAGCACTTGAAGCATCAGAGGAGGGGCTGCCCACTGACAATCAGCCCAAGGAAGAAGAAGAAATTGGGGAAGCAAGTATAGGAGGTAAGCCTAAGAGCAAGAATCCACCTTTTCTCCTTACTTTTGAAATTTTTAACCACAACGTACATAATTGCTTGGTAGACTCAGGGGCATCAGTTAACGTCATGCCATTGTCGGTCTGCAAAAAGATAAATGGGAAGCCTAAACCATCCACCTAGAGGGTTGTTCAGTTGGATAGAATGAATGTGAAAGTAATTGGGGAAATGGAGGATGTTCTAGTCCGCTTGTCTTTGAATGATAATGTGTGTCAATTTATTGATATTGTGGTGGCTAACATACCAAAAGGTTATGGGCTTGTCCTGAGTAGGGTTTGGTCGGCAAAGCTAAACAGATATTTTGCCTCAGAATGGTCACATCTATGGCTTCTGTATAAAGGAATCCCGAATCAAATTAAAGTTTTGAGGGAACCCCACATGAAACACAATGTTACTCAGTTCGAAGAAAAAAACGAACCAGTGGATTCTGTTTTGGGAAATTACTTTATTGAGTTGGAACCAAGAAATTACCAAGCAAAGGAAGCCAATGACACATCAGATGCTTAGCCTGATCTCCTTCAGTTTTCACAGGCTAATGAAATCAATTGTAAAATAGTAGACTTAATAGTAGAAGTAGATGTAAATTCCTGCATAGTAGTTAGAGATTTCTGGACACTTTCTTTTTACGAATCTAAAACATTAGAAGGGTCAGGAGCCGGCTGTGTTCTGATTGACCCCATGAAGAACAAACATTTTCTTTCATGTAGGTTAGAGTTTGAATGTACAAATAACAAAACTGAATATGAAGCGTTGGTTCAAGGTTTAAAAAAAGCAATTGAATTAAAGGCAAATAATCTGAAAGTGTTTGGAGATTCTGAAATAATTGTAAAACAACTTCAGAATCAAATACATTGCATTTCTCCTCAATTAAAAGCTTATCAAAATGAAGTATGGGATTTACTCAAATGTTTTAATGCATTTAATATTGTATCGATCCCAAGACTTAAGAATGCAGTAGCTGACTTGCTGGCCACATCAGCTGCGAGGCTTGTGCCCTCTAATAGTCGGTGCTCTGTTCAATTGCTTTTTAGGCCCTCGGTTCCAGATATGATTACCAACCTACGAGTGTTCGATGAAGATCAGCAGATTATAGAATTCTTAATGAATGAAGAGGCATTTAAAGGGGCGATTATTGATGACGAAGAACATCAGGCCGAGCTGAAATTTGATAATTTCATCCCTAAGGGAGTTATAACTTTAGAACGGATGTTTGATTTAAATGAAAAATTTAGAAGACTAGCAAATGTGAAGACTCATAGCTCATCTATACAATTCGAATTGATTAATTTGGGGACTTAGATGAAGCCTAAATATGTGAAGCTTGGAAAATGTTGTTCACCGGCTGAAAGAGATAAGTTCATCGTTCTTTTCAGACAATACAACGATGTTTTTGCCTGGACATATGAGGATCTGAAGACATATGACACCAGTATCATCCAGCATGTTATCCCCATCAATTCTGGAGTCAAACCTTATCAGTAGCCTTTAAGTAAAATGAATCAAAAGTTGGAACCTCTAATCCAGAGTGAAGTTAAGAAATTATTGGATGCTAGAATCATTTTTAAGGTTAGACACTCAGAATGGGTTTCAAATCTGGTACCAGTAAGGAAGAAATATGGAGAAATTAGGTTATGTGTGGATTTTAGAAACTTAAATCGCGCTTCAGATAAAGACAATTATCCTGTCCCACCCATGGAGCAACTACTGCAAATGGTTTCAGGTTCTGAAGTATTCTCTTTATTAGACAGATTTTCAGGCTACAATCAAGTATTAGTAGCCAAAGAAGACAGATTGAAAACGACATTCAGGACCAGGTGGGGAACTTTTGCTTACAGAAGAATTCCCTTTGGACTTATAAAAGTTGGAGCTACGTTCCAGAGGGCTATGGACATAGCTTTCCATGGTTTTATTGGCCGCAGTGCTATAGTATACCTCGATGACATCACAATATTCTAAAAAAAAAGAGAAGGACACGCGTTTCATCTAAAGCAGATTTTTGAACGTTGCCGAAAATATGGTATCTCACTAAACCCCAAGAAGTGTGTGTTCACTGTTAAAGAAGCAAAGTTGCTGGGTCATGTGGATTCAAAGAAGGGGATCTCCATAGACCCAGAAAGGATCAAAGCCATTGAACAGATTCCCTTGCCACATAATAAAAAGGGCATGCAGTCATTTATGGGGACAATAAACTTTGTGTGAAGGTTTGTACCATATTTCGCCCAAATTGTTAAACCTTTGCAGCAAATGGTAAAGCAAAGTGTACAATTCAAGTGGACTGATGTTGAGAAGAATGCATTCGGCAAGATTAAAACCGTTGCTGCGCACACACCCTCCCTCAAAAGCCCGGATTTTGATAAAGATTTTATTCTGTACACTTTCACATTTGATGATTCACTAGCAGCTGTTCTTATTCAGAAGGAAGATGGGGGAGATGAGTTCCCCATATCATTTATGAGCACTGGTCTACAAGGGGCCAAATTGAATTACTCGGCTATAGATAAACAAGCCTACATAGTGTTCAAAGCAGTGAAACAATTCATGCCCTACATACTAAAGAACCCGACCAAGGTAATCGTCCCACACCCAACTGTGAGGTCTCTTTTCATACATAAGGAGTTAGGAGAAAAGGGGCAATTGGTTAATAGCTATTTAGGAATATGACCTCGAATTCAAGCTAGCTTCTATAGTTAAAGGGAAAGGATTGTGCAGGCTGATGACTAAAAATAGAAACAATGAAAAACATGCCTGGGAAGATGAAGCTGAGTTACATTTGATGGATGTATGTCCTCTTTTCACAGCCCCAGAATCTTGGTATCGAGACCTTGTGCATTACCTTAGACAAGATCGTTACCAGAACATTGGAATTCTAAGCAAAGAAGAGCACTGCATCTTAAATCAGCCTCATATCAAATTATTGAAGGAATATTATTCAGAAAAAATTACGATAGAGTTCTTCTTAGATGCTTAGAGAAAGAAGATGCGAACAAGGTAATGACCGATTTGCATGATGGGCCTGCTGGGGGACATTTTTTCGGAGATACTATATCTCACAAAATTCTCAGAGCCGGATACTATTGGCCCATGCTTTTCAATTATGCACATGCCCATGTTATAAAGTGCGACATTTGTCAAAGGTGTAGTGGAAGACAAGCTAGTAGCAGGACCATTGATGCCTGTGATAATAACAGAGCCTTTTGAGCAATGGGGGTTAGATATCATTGGGGAGATAAAGATGAATTCTTCCTTGCAACACAAGTATATTCTGACAGCAACCGACTACTTCACTCGCTGGGTCAAATCCATCCCATTGCACAAAATAAATGAGGATGTGGTCATAGACTTCTTGCAAGACCATATTATGACCAGGTTTGGAGTTCCAATTTCTTTGGTTTTTGATAATGCTACTTAATTTTCCTCAATAAGATTAACTGATTTTTCTCATGAGAAAGGGATTAAGTTGCATTACTCTACTAATTACTATCCACAGGGAAATGGTTTAGCGGAATCTACAAACAAAAATCTGATTAGGATTTTAAAAAATACGGTGATAGAAAATCAGAGGAGTTGGCACTCAGCATTACCAAATGCCCTTTGGGATGATAGAGTTACCCCCAAGTCTTCGATAGGAATGTCTCCGTATACCCTTGTGTATGGTAAAGAGGCCATTCTACCCCCAAATATCATGCTACCCTCTTCCATAATAGCTCAGGAATCTAGAGGATCAGATAATGAAGTCTTGTAAATGAGGATTTATAATCTCCTGAAGGCATAAAAGTCTCGATCTAAAGCTAGAGAGCGCTTTAAACAACAACAAGAGGTAGTAAAGAGATGGTTTGATAAAAACAATGATAGAACAAAATATTTTGATGTGGGAGATTTGGTTCTCAAGCGGGACCACCCCCATGACGAGAAAGGAAAACACACAAAATTTCAACAGTTGTGGGTAGGTCCCTTTCAGATTGCAGCAAAGCTTGGCCCCTCAACTTATAAATTGCAAGATTTACAGGGGTGGGAAGAGAACTTACCAGTAAATGGTTTAGTTCTCAAACCTTATTTTTCCTGATTTTTTGTTTGTATTCTTTTATCTTAGATATAAATAATTTGACTTGGCTATTTACTTTGATTTATGTAGTTCTGTTTTGTTTTAGTTTGATTGTGATCGATTTCAATAAAGGAGGCAACTTGTGGTTGCATGGAGAACATCAGAATTCTGGGATGATTAAAGTTCTTGGGTATAAGACTGTGTATTATTGTTTATCTAAAATAATTTCTTCTATTTTAGCAGTTTTCTTGAGTGGCTATGAACACATTGAAGTCCTGCTTAACCCTTGTAAAATAAACCAGAATCAAAAGGTCTGGAATACTATTTTAAGGATCTATCCATATCACATTTAAAATTTCCTAGGGAGTGACAGAAGGGGGCCCATGGATAGGAAGTAGGGTAAACATTATATTATATATAAATGATCCCATGCCAAGAATTGTATGTCGAAAGGCAGATAAGAGTCGAAAGCTCCTATGAAAGCATTATGTATCAAAACAAATGCTGAACCATATAAGTACTAAATCGCCAAAAGTTCCTCTCCGTTCGTGAGCTGAAAATTGAATACGTCTCTCACACAAAAGGACACTATGGATAGGGGAGATTGAATTAAAATTCAGAAAGAAAGGCATGTAGGAGGACTCATATGAAAAGACAAAAGTTCAAAAAGCACAAAAGGGTGCAAAATGGCATGGGAGTGAGGAACAAATGAATATTTTTGTTGACCATATGCTACAATCCTGTGGTGTCCAAGCTGACAGCTACCTAAAGATAGAGGTAACAAATGAAATTCATCTTCCTATCCTCAAAAGAGTTATCTTAACTTGAAAATTTTCGTTTCCACTCTCCTAAATTGGACTATCATTAATGATTAAAAGTACACACATTTGCCACTTGAGAAATCCAGATATCTGGAAGAATTCAACAGGTTCGTTTGTTGTTAACAGGTAGTCGACAATTGTTGCAGCTGCAACTGTTTCCCCAAATTTTCAAATTTTGGACCCCCTTGTTAATTTTGGTATTGCCTAAAATCGTTTGGATCCATGAACTCTTTTTGTTTCTGTTTTAATTTTGGACTATTTTGAGGCTAACTCCCTTCCTGTTTTTTCAAAAAATTGCTTATGTTTGAAACTGTTGTGGGTTGTGGAGTTTAGAATTTGGTTTTTTTCCCTTTGAGCTATGATTTCTTCCTAGGAGCTTATTTCTCATGCTAGCCACTGTTTCGAAGGCCATTTAAACAATCTATCGGAGCCATGTTTCCTTAGGAAGCCTCCGTTGCAGAAATTGAAAGATGATTATTTTGCAGGAGGATCTTGACTTCTCCGTTGTCATGTCGTATCTTTTGACATGTTTATATTATCGAAGGTTGGTCGAAGTTGAGTCAGGATATTTGGTCTTTGTGAAGCCGCTGTTTTGGAAGTGAAACAGGTTTTTTGAACTGCTACAAGACCTCAAGTTGTTCTGAACACTTAGCATTTTACATTGATCTTGCGCCATAGCAAAAGTTATGTTTTGGATTGGATGTTGTAGTTTGTTTATCTTCTGCCCTTGCGGCTCCCAAGTGAACTAGGTATCCACCATATAGCTCCTCCCCTCGCNCCATAGCAAAAGTTATGTTTTGGATTGGATGTTGTAGTTTGTTTATCTTCTGCCCTTGCGGCTCCCAAGTGAACTAGGTATCCACCATATAGCTCCTCCACTCGCCGATACTTTGTTGGTTTTTCATCATTTTTTCTTTGGATCGGAGTCTGTAGTATTTCCTCCTCCACCCTTGCGGCTGTGTAATGCACTAATTGTCCAACGTCGATGTCTTTCCACTCACCTATTGGGAGCTTTTCTGCCCAGAGTTTGGATTTTAGCTCTTCCAACTCCGATAAACTTAACAATCTCACAAATCCCGTTTCCTGTTTGAGTCCCGCTGATGCAGCTATGAGTGAGACTGTGTGGCTGATGTTTTAAATGTTTTGGGCCATCGATAAGTTGTCATCTTCCTATCGTTATATGAGTTTTAAACCCTTGTATGGGCGACGTGGTTTTGGTGCATGTTAAGGTTTTCATGACAAGAACGCAATACAGAGGCTCTTTTGATGATTATTCGTTTTGTTGATGTAATTCAATTCAAAAGATGCAATGCTAATTAATGATAAATGTCATTTAATTGCAGATGTACTCAAGAAAATTTTTCAAACTACTACTATGAGAGGGCAAAGATGGGAGACAAAGCAGCAGAAAGATTGGCTGGGCAGTGTCAGGCAGAGCTCGTACCAAAATCAACAGGATCTCAAGGAAGACAAACAAAAGATAGGACATAATCAATGGTGACAAAATCCCAGTCTTGGAAAGATCCATTAGTTACTAAGTGGATCCCGCTTGGTTAAGTATTCATAAGTTGAAATCTGAAAACGTAACCCATGAAGTGAATCATGAATACTTGTGGAAAAGACAAAAATGGTAATCTTAGACAGTTTTTAGGAGCCCAAAGGTCACACGGTTGAGGCATCCCAAGGGGTTGGCTGATTTAGTTTAAATAGAGGAAAGTTAGACTTGAGAGGGGCTTTTTCCCTGGGAAAACTTGTGAACTATTGTTTGTAAGAGGAACTACTTCATTTTACAATAAGAAATTGCAAATTTTGCCTGTTGGAGAAGGTGCTATGTGGAATGTTCAAATGTGATAAATGAACAATGTTGAAGGGAAACTATTTCTTTTTCGACTGTGTTTCATTAACTGTGAGAGCTTTCTAACTTTATGAACCTATGTTCTTACCTGAATGTTCTCTAGTATATTTTATGATGTTTTCCACTATGAGTAACGAAACTTTTAACTGTTGATGAGCTATCTTGTCATGTACACTTTTATTCATGTTTATATGTTTGGTTCTAGGAACAACTATCTGTGATTTGGCCGTAACATGTGAACAGTATTACATTACTCATGAATTAGTATCTAGCTCTCTAGAGATAGCCTAGTTAGTATTTATTTTCTAATTGTGTGTGATTTAGATGTAAGGGAGTTTTAGACGAGAGGTAAGAACCTGCGCATCACATTGTGAGCACTCCTTGCATTCTTAATCAATCTACATGTTAATAGGCACTTGCATATCATAATTTAAGTAAAAAAAATACAAAAATATATATGGTGGACTTGGCTGCAACCGGTAAAACCTTTTATTTTTGTTTCTTGACCTACGGTGGCTAGACCGCAAACCGGATGGATTCCCTACACCAAACAGTCATGGGCTAGTTGGGAACGTTGACTGGGGAGAATCCCTTGCTGTTGCTGCCTGCGATTTTCCAGGCCTCAACACTTCCTAACTATGAGAAATTCTGCATGCATTTAGAAGATTGATAATGATAGGTTCCTATGGATTCATGCCCAAATCATGCATTTGGTACAAGAGTTTCAATGCCTCTTTATTATACCCGTGTCTTAAATGTCCTAAAATTATCACATTCTAGGGCACTGTGTTTTGGTTGGGTATGCTTTCAAACACATATTGTGCTTGAACCAAACTCTCACACTTATCATACAGGTCAATAATGGGACTTCCTACAAATACATTCAATTCAAATTGAGATTTGTAAATGTCACCATGGATCTGCTTTCCCTGCTCCAGAGCTTCAAGGATAGCACATGCTCTAAGCACACTTGTATAGGTAAATTGATTTGGTTTCACTCCCTCATGTCTCATTTGAAAACATCCTCATTAAAACCGTACTAGGCATCCTCATTAAAACCGTGTTAAAAACATCTTGTAGTCATTGCAGTCCACAAAATAACATCCTGTATGGGAATCCCTGCATATGCTAGATCCCCACACTTTCCATATAAGCCAACAAGATTATGCCACAAATGTATATTTGGCTCATTCATTTTTTTATAATCCTGGCATGAACCTGTTTTCCATGTTACAGGGAATCAAGTAGAACACATTCCCTAAGAACACTAATAAGGGTAAATTTGTTAGCTTTTATGCCTGCTCTTTGCATTTGCCGAAAGAGTGCTATAGCCTCCACACCATACCCATTCTGTGCATAACCTACAATCATTGTAGTCCATAGAACATTATTCCATTTGTGCATTCCATAAAACACTTGTCATGCATCCAATACACAACCACACTTGACATACATATCAATAAGGGCACTACCCACATAAGCATCTGATTTGACTTTGGTTCGAATGATGGCAGCATGAACCTGCTTCCCTTGTCTTAGGGAACTCACCTTAGCACATGCTTTCAGCACACTTGCAATATTGAACTGATTGGGTTCCACTCCTTGGCATTTCATTTGACAAAAAAGTATTAAGGAATCCTCTCCATGACCCTACTTGGTACACGCTGCAATCATTGCAGTCCACAAAACAGCATCTCGTTCGACCATTCTATCAAACACTTGGAATGCATCCACAATTCTTCCACATTTCTCATATAGATCAATGAGGACACTCTCCAAATAAAAATTTGGTACACAACCTCTTTTAATAATCAACCCATGAGTTTGTCTTCCAAACTCTAGAGTTTCTACCTCAACCATAGCCTTGACTATGCTGACAAATGTAAACGTGTTAATCCTCACACCTTCACAATGCATTTGATAAAAGAGCCTCAAAACCTCCTCTGCAAGCCCATTTTGTGCATAGCCTGCAATAATTGTTGTCCATGACACTGTACTTCTTTGGGACATTTTGTCAAACACTTGGCGTGCATCCAATAATCTCCCACACTTTATATACATAGTGAGCATAATGTTACTCTGAAAGACGGCAGGCTTGAAACCCGTTTTGATCATATAGGAATGGATGCACTATCCTTTTGGCAATGCTTTCACATCAATACAAGTCTATAAAGGAGAAACATACATATTCATGTCCACCCACATGCCTGGCTACTTTGTGAAATATAAAATCTCTAGCGCCTCCTTCAATAAACCCACCTTGATTATTGTGTTTACAGTATAGTCCTATGCCCTGTCATGATTGTAGTTTGTTAAGTATATCTGATTCTATTCCTTCTCTCAGTGTTTCAAGTCATGCTTGGTTTTCCAAAGAAAAAGATAAAAAGACAGACTCATTCTATACTCTATGGCCCCATGAATATGCTTATATCCAATGATGTTGGGGATCATGTACATATCCAAGCGAAACCACTGCAGCATCACCTTGGGAAGCGAATAAACATTATGAATTGGCATCACAATATATCCTAACCATTTGTCCTTATGGGTATTCATTAGCTTGATGGAAGAAGGAACTTTGCTCATCCCATGGTGAATAGGATCCATGTGAAGCACCAACTATTGGGTTGATCATCCTCTTTTGATTCTCCTTATTGATCCAATTATACATGGCTCTAGGATGATCATGATTATCTACTATATCCTTGGCATCCACACTAAGATAATTGTCCTTGATAGGTCTCATATAGTGGTACACTTACGGTTGCTAGGGAATAGTGATTTTTGCAATCCCATTAAGCCAATTTCTTGAGTTTTTCAAAATTCCTAGAAAAGGTTTATGGATTTCATAACCTGCTTGATCATATATTGTGAACTTATACAATCTATCATCATTTTCCAACCATTAGATACTCAAAGTTGTGTATTGATCATTTTTACCATTATAAAGGACTCTGTAAGTTAGGTTCCCAAATTCTTAAAGGGTGCTAGCTCAATGGAAGAGCACCTGCCTTACAAGCAGGAGGTTGGTGGTTAGATTCCTCCATGCCCCAATGATATTATAATATTTCTTACAAACAACTAAATTAGTAAGCAAAAAAGAAGAGATAAGTGACCAAACAATGGGAGATAAGTGAATAAAGAAAATGACCAAAATTCGTATATAAAATTACTAAAAATGACTAAATTAGTGACCAAAAAATGAGAGATGTGAAACTAGGCATTAAAAAGGATGAAACATGTGGCACTAATGATGAAGCCAAACATGACGTTTATGTGGTAGCAAAATAAGATGTGAAACTAGGCATTAAAAAGGATGCAACACGTGGTGCTAATGATGAAGCCAAACAACGCTAATGATGAAGCCAAACATGGCATTGATACGGTAGAAAAATAAGACATTACTTTAGATGCAAAACATGGTGCCACATAGGAAGAAAAATATGATGCAACAATCGAATAAATATTTGGCGTCATTTTGGTAGCAAAACACGATGCAAAAAAGGAAGCAAAAATTGACAGATCAAGGACCCAATCATCCGACGATACATCGTAGCATCAACCGCTTCTGATGAATCATCACTCAATAGCTTCAGGTTCGATGCCATATGTGTGTCCATGGATTTGTAGTCCATCATTCCTAACCTCTTCAGGATCTCTACTGCATACTTCCCTTATCCTAAGGAAATTCCATCTTCATTTTGCCACACCTCCATGACTTGAAAGTAACGCATCATACCAAAGTCCTTCATTTTGAACTCAGCAAAAAGCTTCATCTTCATATCATCAATCAACCCATTCTCACCTATCACACATAGATCATCTACATATAGTAGTAGTATCACTAGGTTCCCTTCTTCAACCTTGTAGTAAAATTTGGAATCCCCTTTACTCTTGGTAAAGCCCAAACTGGATAGAAAGCTATAATTATACCATACCATGTCCTGGGTACCTGTTTCAAACCATACAAGGCTTTTTTTAACTTACACATATGAGTCTCCCTGTCACGTGTCTCAAAACTGAGTGGCTACTCCACATACACTTCCTATTCTACTACACCATTCAAGAAAGCGGTCTTGACATCCATCTGGTGTATCTTCCATTTAATTACTGTAGCTAGAGCAAGTACTAATCTGATGGAAGTATATCTGGCTACAGGTGCAAAAGTCTCTTCATAATCTATTACTTCTTTCTAGGACAATCCACGAGCCACAAATATTGCTTTATATTTCTCTATGCTACTATTTGCAGCATGCTTGATCTTGTAAATCCACTTGGAAGTTACAACAGACCTCCATTCTAGTCTTGGAATAACATCCCAAACATCATTCTTCATGATTGATTGATACTCCTCGATCATACCATCCTTCCATTCCTTCTTTTATTCTGCTTCTTCATAGTTGGAAGGTTCTTTATCAATGAAGTCACTTAATATCGCTACATAACTGGAGCAGGACCTGGTTCTTTTCCTCTCTCTGTGTATCTCTTCTGGAGCCCTGTATCTTTCTGCACCTTGGATAGCCTTTCGTACCCATGCAGGTTTCTTCTTGTGAGGACTCTTCTCTTGAGGTGGATCTATCGGTTCCTGGGGTTCTTCCATTTCTTGATCTTCTTCTAGAGTTGCTTCATTCATAGTTGTATTACAGATTCTGGGTACTTTCGATACTTTAGGGTCTTCAACAGGTCTTTTCTGTATTTGATGTAAGCTGATACTTCATCAAATGTTACATCTCTACTGATGTTGATCTTCTTGAATCTTGGAAAGTATATTCTGTAAGCCTTCGAGTTCTCAGAGTATCCCACAAATATACCCTTCTTTCCTAAAGGATCTAACTTTGTCCTCTTTTCTTTTGGAATGTGTATGTATATTGGACAGTCGAATATTCTGAGAATATTGAATTTTGGTTTCTTGTCGGAAAATACTTCTTCGTGTGTCTTTTTCTCGAGTACTCTATGTGGAGTACACCATATGTACATACACAACTGTTATGGCAGCTTCTTCCCATAGATGCATAGGAAGGTCTTGATCACGAAGCATTTCCCTTGCTGCTTCCATGATTGTTCTATTCTTTCTTTCCACAAACCCATTCCGTTGTTGATTATATGGAGTGGTCAAATCCCTCTTAATCCTTGAATATCTACATAATTCTTTGAATTCATTTGATGTGAATTCTCTGTCATTATCCGATCGAAAGATCTTGATCTTCTTCTCTGTGTGATTCTCGATCAAGGCTTTGAAATCTTTGAATTTGCTTAATACTTCATCCGTCTTCTTCATGAATTATATCCATGTAACACCCCGGTTTTGACCCCGTTTGCATGATGTATATCTTGTAATTAATCGTGGTGAGGAGCTAAAGGCAAATGCCCCACCATCGATTTGGTTGTGTTTGTTTTGGCAATGGGGATGGTTGCCGATGGCATGTCGTGCTATCCGACACATTCAATGTTGGCATCATGTAAATACGCACATCAAATAAAATAAACCACAACCAGCTACAGTAGTGCAATGTTGAATGAAAAGGGCATGGTTCCAAAGGATAAGGGGTGGGGGATGTCAAACCTTGGTTATGGGGGAAAAACCCATGTGTTTTACCACCTTGTTTGTTTTGCCACCTTTCTTGTTTTCACCAACCTCTTCAATGCCTTGGTTTTGTTGTTGGGGGCCACTTATGGCTGGTGGTTGGGGCAGTTATTGCTTTTGGGAGTGGGGTGGCAAGACTGTCAGTCCCTTACCCACACACCTACTCCACCCACGGATTCCTTCACTCCCCTCTCCACGTTTCCAACCTCCAGGATTATGGTTTGTTCGTTCTCTCCATGGTCGGTTCTTCCTCATGCAGAGCTGAAGTCTGTTCACCCTCACGCACAAAGGAGGTCTGGCTTCCTCACGTGCCTGGTCTTCAACCTTCACGGTGGTGGTCTGTTCCTCACGACTGTGTGTTCATCCACGCGCATAGGCAGAGTTATTCACTCCCAACGCAGAGGTCGGATCCATTTTCCTCATGCACATGCAGTTGTTCTGCTGGGTCTCACGCGGCTAGGAAGGGAGCTGTTCATCGGTGGTCATTCATGTTTCCACAGAGTGGAATTAGGTATGTTTTCCTCTGTTTTGTGGTCTGGTGCAAGTTGCTCTCACGCACAGACCATTGGAGTCATTTTCCATGTTTTGATCCATGCTCACTGATTTTGTTGGCACTATTGTCTTCCCCACGTTTCGTTGGCTGTGATGTCCAATTGCGTTTGGGCCACTATGTATTCATAGTGAGCCGTTTTCTGCTGTGGTCTACGTTTGAGTTTCCCTCTGTCCACGTTGGAAGTTGGCTTCTCCTTTGTTTCGTACTGTGTAATTTTCCCAGCCGTTACCTAGAGGAATTGTGTGTTTTGGGACTGTGGATTGTTGCTATCATTTATTGGGTGTTTGTGGCTGCTGGAGTACCCTGGTTTTGGGTTACAGCTGAGTTGTTTTGGCCATGTTAGGGCCAAGAACAATTCTGAGTTGTCTTATGGGCTTGAGTTGTGCTCATCGTTGTTGGGATTATCCCTGGTCATCTTTGCTTCTTCACAGGGCTGTGAAGGGTTGTTTGGCTGCTGGTATGCAGTGGTTGTCCCTTGGACGGTGTTGGCTTGGCCGATCTGTTGATGGCCTAGTAAACCCAGCTGTATTGGTTTGCTAATTGTGTCCCTTGGCTATGTGTAAGCTTTCATTGACCCTTATCCTTGGAGGAATCATGCCCAGCTCAGGGGTGGCAGCGTTGCTGAGAGATTGATGAGCACGCTGGCCTATGGTTGGGTGGAACGTTGCAGTGATGTAGCTAGTTGCCGGACGAGTTCCTCAGCAAAAGATAAGTAATCCTGATTGTTCCATCTCTGCAATTACATTGATGTCAAATAAATAAAGATGAACATGATGAATGTTGTAATGTATGTGTGTTGCTTCCGCTGTATGTTGATGTTTAATGTATCTTGGTATGATGGATCATGCATCCTGCTGTGTATGTTTAAGAAATTTAATATCAACATTTATCTTGGTTTATGTTCATCGGGTTGTTTTCCCAGTTGAGTGATTGGTGTTGGTCGCATCCTCTTCGCCAGTCGGAGGGTTGGGGATGTGATAGAGTGGTATCAGAGCAAAGGTTGCAGCATGGGCCTGCGTGAGCCCTGAAGGATCGCAGTGACAGAAGCAGCATTCTTCTACCCAACAGAAAGTAGTGGAAAACTGTAAAAATTAAAAAAAATTGTTTGAGTGTTGACAGTCGAAACACTTAGTGGTTCAGACTTCTGACGCAGTGGGAGGATTAGAGGAATTGAATTCCATCGTAGTGGAAGAGTTATTCATTTGGCCTTCCGCCATTGCAGATGGCGAAGCGACTGCGTACCCGACGGGAAAGACATCCAACGGCCGACACCGGAAGTGACATTTTTCTAAGGCAAAAATCGTGGATTTGCGGAAGAAATAGTGGTTTGGCCTTCCATTGTTGTAGAAGCCAAAGGCATTAGCCTTCCGATGTGGCGGAAGGTTTAGCGGTTTCCATTTCGCCATTGCGGCCATCGAAAGGACTTCACCGCCGATGCAAAAATGGATCTGATTGCCGACGAAGGGAATTTTTGAAAAAAATTCGTCTAAGTGATGAATAGTCGGCGGGCCACTAGAGGAAGCGAACTTCCACCATTGCGGAAGGAGAAAGGGTTTTGTGTCCATCGTTGCGGAAGCCAAATTCATTTGGCTTCTGATGTAAAATCCCACCAACGCCATCAAAAAAGGGGTTAAGACTGCCGCCGGGAGAAGAAGTGGTTTGCGAGCCGCCATTGCGGAAGCGAAAACGCTAAGTCTTCCGACGAGAAAGACTACCGACGCCATAAGAAAAGTAAGTTCAAAAAGTTTCTAAGTATAGAAAGTGGTCGGCCATCGGAAGAAGCAAGTTCTTTGAGCATCCGTCGTTGTGGAAGCCAAATTCATTTGGCTTCCAATGTAGAAAGACTGCCGACAGCCGACGCGGTAGAAGAAAGTTTGAAATTGGTCTAAGTGATGAAATCGTCGGAAGAGAAAGCGTTTCATGTTCTTCCGTTGCGGAAGAGAAAGCGTTTCATGTTCCCCTGTTGCGGAAGCGAAAGCATTTTGACTCCCGATGTAGGAAGGCTGCCTACACCGACAGCCGCCTTTGCGGATGGAGAAATGATTAGGATTCCGATGAGGAAAGACCTCCAATGCTAAAAGTTTAAGTTTTTCTAAGTAAAGAGCGGTTGTCGGAAGAATTTTGTGTTTGGCGTTCCGCCGTTGCAGAAGCCAAAGCCATTAGGCTTCCGATGTAAAATACTACCGATGCTGATCAGGTTGTGTTGCCGATCGGAAGAAGGAAAGAGATCATGTTCCATCATTTCAGCTGCCTAAAGGATTAAACCACCTGAAGCACAAAAGCTTCCGACAGTCGATGAGCTTATAATCCATGGAACAGTGAATTGAAAAGAGAGCCGATTCTGCGGCTGCAGAAGGGATTCGACCGCCGATTCTGCGGAAGATTAGTCGAAGCGAGATCTGACTCTGCACAAGGGAAAATTGAGATTTCCAAGTGGGATTTTCAGCTGTTCTCAGTGGTTCACGGGTGGCTGAAGTTGGCTGAAGTTGGTGCCCAGTCCAAAATGCAATTGTGTGTGGAATGCTAAGATTTGGTGAAAGTCTTCATTTTTAGAAGTGGCGTGGTTTTCACATCCGAGGTCAGAATGAATCAGGTGGATACGCGTTGGAAAGCTGATCCAGTAGGGAACAAGGATAAGTCACCAGAATCTGAGCATGAAGTAGCAAAGTGCTAGTGATGGCCGCTGCTATCAAATGGACAAATATGGACAATTGCATGCCCAGGGGCAGCAAGGACTATGAAGTCAACCAACTACTATGTGAAAAAGGAATTCCATGAGAAGATGAGGGATTTGAAAGGGAAGTTTTCATTAGACCCTATTTTGCTGATTATAACTACATTTCCTAAGTTTATGCTTGAAATGCATGAGGATATGTATTGCATGCATAGGATATTGCATGATTGGTAAGAATATTGGAAAATATATATATTTATAATGAACCACTAATGATAATCATTGTTTTGATGTTGGCATTAGTGGAAAAACCAACAACGACATGGACCTGGCTGAATATGTTGCTGATGCTGATGGAATGTGACCAGCAACCCTCTGGAGAAAGGGATAAGGCAACAAGTCCATAACAAAAGTTGGTGAGCAAATTCTGCAATCTCCTGCAAAGGACCAACCAAATTGGTCATGTCAAGGGTGTAAGTAGGACCCATGCAGGTAAGAGTTTGATTTTTGACAAATTTCAAGGAGTGGTAAAGGTAAGAGACCTCATACCATGTGGATATTGGAATGTAGAAAGATATCATGCCTATATATGTTGATGATATTGATTATAGTAATGCATCCTATACGAGGTGGACATGGCTAGGCCATGGTATGTTGAATGCATGTGATATTATGAATGACTAATGACTGAAATGATGAATTGATGACAATTCAGGAACCATTTCAGAGGTTTTTATGAATGCAGGATAGTCATGATCAGTTGGCTGCCAGAAATGCTCTATTGAAGAGCAAGGTGGTATGAATGATACGCTTGTGAAGTAAGGGTATCTAAACCTTCATTTGATTGCATGAATGATATGACTATACCTTGCAATGTTAGTATGATAATGATTGCATGACGTAAATGAGCTTTGATAATATTGATGTGACTAACAGCTGGAAGTATTTGAATTTTATAAATTCTGAAAATGCTTTAGTGATGGTTGTAGCAATGACAAGGCTATATGCATCTAGACTTACCAAGTGTTTGGTTGATTGAACCTTATGTTTTAGGTAGATTATTTCGAGCATGGCAGCGAGAGGTAAGACCATGACCAATGCCAGAATCTACCATGTGAAAAAGCTTATTAAATTTGAATTGTGAATTTCAAATTTAAGAAATTGTTGACAACTTCTAGTCACTATTGGCTTGCATAAGCTTGTGTTTGGATGTTTGAAGCTTATGTTTCAGGTAGATCATTTCGAGCATGGCAGTGAGAGGTAAGACCCTGACCAATGCCAGAATCTACCATGTGAAATAACCAAACCTTATGAGAAGAGTCTCATGGCTGTGAAAATAGTTGATATGCATAATGGCTTGTTAAATGTGAATTGGGAATTTCGGATTTAAGAATTGCTAACGACTACTAATCATTGTTCGCTTGTATGAGATTGTGTCAGGAGGGATGCATGGTAAGTGGGTAATCATGTTATGATAGTAAGCATAAATTATAAGGGGCATAGTATTGCTGCTTACAGGAGACCCACAATTGAGCAAGTCAATTTCTGTAGTAGATAGAATTACAAATTTCTAATGAATTTGATTTCTAATGCCATTGCTTAGTTATGGAACGATCAATTTGGATTGTAGTATCAGGTAATTATTGACTTTTTTGCTATTTGATGAATGTGTCAGGGGTACACACTGTAGGAAGACCATGTGTGATGGCCTGCAGAAGCCGAACTTCATGGGAAGGTTTTCCCTTATCTTGGAAATGGGTTTCGGGTGAAACGCCATTGGACATTTTGAAAATGTCTCATCTGCACCACATGTCTGGTAATAACATGAGTGAGATGGTATGGGTTATGTTGGTAAGACATGTGTGAATGAGAAATGTAAAAAGGAGTTGGGGTGGCTAACTGAGGGACTGTTAACTCAGGGAAGGAGCCTCCATTCCTCCTTAACAAAGGCATACTGCGATGGAAAATGGATAAGTGTTATGTGACCCTTACTAAGAATATGCATGTTTAATTATTAAATTTCCATATGCAGAACATGTTTGATTTATTTCCATGATGATTGATTGCTTGAGTATGAATAGGGCCTGCATGGCACACATCAGGAATGGGTGCACACTTTTCCGATGTTGAATCATGAAAGGGTTTCAATATTGATTACACTCTAGGGAGTGGATGCACACCTGGTGTCTCAATACTTGATAGTGAATGATGAGAAATGTGATTACAGTTTTGAGCAATAGTGCTGATGAGTTTGCTTGCATTGCTTGTGTTGCTTGTGTTGACAGGCTAAAGGTAAAGGTAAAGGTAAAGGTAAAATGGTAAATGGTTGTTGTGAGGGGTTGCAGAGTAAGGGTTATGGTCAATATAAGTGTATGTTGGTATAAGTGTATGTGTCATTGTTGACATAAGTATATGATGGGCTATGATATGCCTTAGGATCCATAGTAGATCCTAGACCTGGAAATGGTCATGATAAAGTTCCAAGCCCAGTTACATGGTTATGTACTGGCTGGACAATAATTATTCGATGTTGTGGAGCAGCCGGCGTGCTGACCTAACATCTAAGTCCATAGGCGATCCCAAGGCTTGCAAAGCGAAGCAGGATCCTATGGACGAATGAGGAAATGCACAATACATATAAGTATTGGATTATTTTGCTTATGAATATACGTGTGTATATGATTTGGTTGTGATGTTTTATCTCTAGAACAAGATAAAACTAATGAGAATAAACTAAACATATGAATCTATTCAATGTTGGATATAGGTATCACTGGGAGCAAGGACTATGAGAGCATCCTAGGGGTGCATGTGGACATGTGGCTGTCCTGGAAAGCTCGGAATGAGCGGTAATGAAAAAGGTGCTAGTGATACCGTGAAGTCCTAGCAATTGAGACAAACCATGTGGAGAGACTCCATGGTTTAGACGTCCGGAATAGACCAAAGACACTAAGTGTCATGACCAAGAAGGATTGGTCCAGCATTCACGGTGAAGTGAACGAGGCTGAGAGCATGAAAAGCCATAGTGATGGTGTGGGTTCCAGGATGGAACAAAATAAAGAGGAAAAAAAAACTCTTATTGCTCTTTCTTGCCTTTTGATTATATATATCCATATACATTTATGCATTGTGAAAACAAAGGATTGTTTAATGCATGTATGATTGAAACGAAATGTGTGTATTTGCTTAAAGTAAATTGTGAATACTGGAATGGTTAATTCCCTGCCCAAGAATGGACATGAATGAGCTCGTGTGCCTCTTGGGAAGGCATGAAAAATATGAAAGTCTCCTTGATGAGGCTTGGACTGTCATGCCAATTGGGTAATTAACTGACTAATTTTAATGTCTATATTATGCTTGGTCTGACAGAATTTCAATGGTGCATTTCACAGGTGAGAAAGTGAAACCAGGTGGTGCACATTGATCATGGCAGCAGATCAAAAGTTATTGGACTTAGCTGGAAGTCTCCTTCAAGTGATTTCCAAGACCCAAGAAAATCTTGGGGAGATGCTCAAGATATAGAGAAGGCAGAGTGAGATGAACCACCAGATTTTGTAAGACTCTATTGGTTTGCAAAAGGAGGTGAAAATCCTTCTGGGAGAAATCAGCAAAGGAAAGGAAGGTGGATCAGCAAGGGGACATTCGTCCAAGCGACCCAATAAGAAATGGTCCAGGCATGAAGACTCAAGGGAAATTGAGCAGGTAAAGATGAAGCAGCTAGTGAAAAGCTGGAGATGCGGAGGACATCATTTACGTCGAGACTGTCCGATGGGGGAACATGATGAGGGAAATAGCTGCGAAGTTCCTAGACTCTGGGATCAGCTGGAAGCTGAGAACTAGCAGGAGAAGTCCATGGAAGCCGAGGGGCTTGGTTTTGAACGTTCAAAGTAGATGATTGAACATGGGACAGATCTGCAATTTTGAAATTTTGATGTGCAATTGTATATGTATTGTATATATGTAATGGAACACCGAGGACGGTGTTATTCCAAGGGGGAGGGGAGTGTAACACCCTGGTTTTGACCCCATTTGCATGATGTATATATTGTAATTAATTGTGGTGAGGAGCTAAAGGCAAAAGCCCCGCCATCGATTTGGTTGTGTATGTTTCAGCAATGGGGATAGTTGCTGATGGTATGTCACGCTATCCGACACATTATTGTTGGCATCATGTAAATACGCACATCAAATAAAATAAACCACAACCAGCTACGGCAGTGCAACGTTGAATGAAAAGGGCATGGTTCCAAAGGATAAGGGGTGGGGGATGTCAAACCTTGGTTATGGGGGAAAAACCCATGTGTTTTACACCTTGTTTGTTTTGCCACCTTTCTTGTTTTCACCAACCTCTTCAACCTCTTCAATGGCCTAGTTTTGTTGTTGAGGGGCAGTTATGGCTGGTGGTTGAGGCAGTTATTGCTTTTGGGAGTGGGGTGGCAGGACTGTCAGTCCCTTACCCACACACCTACTCCACCCACGGCTGCCTTCACTCCCCTCTCCACGTTTCCAACCTCCAGGATTATGGTCTATTCGTTCTTTCCATGGTCGGTTCTTCCTCACACAGAGCCAAAGTCTGTTCACCCTCACACGCAAAGGAGGTATGGCTTCCTCACGCACTTGGTCTTCAACCTTCATGGTGGTGGTCTGTTCCTCACAATTGTGTGTTCATCCATGTGCATAGGCAGAGTTATTCACTCCCAACGCAGAGATCGGATCCATTTTCCTCACGCATAGGCAGTTGTTCTGCTGGGTCTCACGCGGCCAGGAAGGGAGTTGTTCATCAGTGGTCATTCATGTTTCCACAGAGTGGAATCAGGTATGTTTTCCTCTGTTGTGTGGTCTGGTGCAAGTTGCTCTCATGTACAGACCATTGGAGTCATTTTCCATGTTGTGAGCCGTGCTCACTGATTTCATTGGGACTGTTGACTTCCCCATGTTCCATTGGCTGTGATGTCCAATTACGTTTGGGCCACTGTGTATTCATAGTGAGCCTTTTTTGTTGTGGTCTGGGTTTTAGTTTCCCTCTGTCCACGCTGGGAGTTGGCTTCTCCTTTGTTTGGGACTGTGTAAGTTTCCCAGTCGTTACCTGGAGGAATTGTGTGTTTTGGGACTATGGATTGCTACTATCATTTATTGGGTGTCTTTGGCTGCTGGAGTACCTTGGTTTTGGGTTACAGCTGGGTTGTTTTGGCCATGTTAGGGCCAAGAACAACTCTAAGTTGTCTTATGGGCTTGAGCTGTGCTCATCGTTGTTGGGATTATCCCTGGTGATCTTTGCTTCTTCACAGGGTTGTGAAGGGTTGTTTGGCTGCTGGTATGCAGTGGTTGTCCCTTGGACGATGTTGGATTGGCCGATCTGTTGATGGCCTGGTAAACCCAGCTGTATTGGTTTATTGATTGTGTCCCTTGGCTATGTGTAAGCCTGCATTGACCCTTATCCTTGGAGGAATCATTCCCAGCTCGAGGGTGGCAGCGTTGCTGAGAGATTGATGAGCACGCTGACCTATGGTTGGGTGGAACGTTGCAACGACGTAGCTGGTTGCAGGGCGAGTTCCTAAGCAAAAGATAAGTAATCCTTATTGTTCCATCTCTGCAATTACATTGATGTCAAATAAATAAAGATGAACATGGTGAATGTTGTAATGTATGTGTGTTGCTTCCGCTGTATGTTGATGTTTAATGTATCTTGGTATGATGGATCATGCATCCTGCTGTGTATGTTTAAGAAATTTAATATCAGCATTTATCTTGGTTTATGTTCATGGGGCTATTTTCCCGGTTGAGTGATTGGTGTTGGCCGCGTCCTCTTTCCCAGTCGGAGGGTCGGGGACGTGACAATCCATGTCATCATAGAAAAATAATTAGTGAATGAAACATAATATACATACCCATTTAGAGAACTGGATGAAATTGGACCGCATACATCAGAGTGGATGATTTCCAAGATTCCTTTTGCCTTGCTCTCGCTACTTGGAAATGTCTTATTTGTGTTCTTTCCTTTCGCACATCCTCTTCATACACCTTCATGTTTTTCATACATTTCTGGAAGACCTTCAACAGCATTTTTTGCAAGTGGTAGTGCCCTATATCGCACATGTGCAATCCTTCTATGCCACATTTCATTTTGTTATATTGAGTCATGAACCAAACATTGTTCTAGTTGGATCTTCAATTTGTATAGTGCTCCCTCTTGTTCTCCAATTACTACTGCATCGTCAATAGTCTTTCCTTTTGGCCACATGACGACTTGTCCATCTATAAATGCAACCCTCATGCCTTTTGCATCCAATGCAGAGATGGAGAGAAGGTTCTTCTTTAGTCCTGGTACAAATATGACAGCCTTCATTTTCATAGAATTTCTAGAGCCTAATTTGTAGGAGGATTATCCACGACCTTGTATTAGATACCGGTAGTGTTATAGCTGATTTCACCGCTCTAGGTGAATCACACTTTGTGTGGCCTTCCCCTGTCCTGCTGCAGACTCCTTAGACCCCATGGACCATTTTTTATCCTTTGATGTTTCATTAATCATCCCTAAAAACATGTGAAAAATGATACACGTGACTTTTAAACCTATAAGCGTGTATATATGCGGGTTTGACCACTAAAACCGCGTACATCAGGATGTGTGCATAATCCAAATCCTTTTGGAGTTTTCCTTGACATGGATCCGACCCATTTGAGTCCTGGCCTTCCCTATTCCTTGAGATCACTCGGATTCGGCCTTTCATTACCCCTTTGGAAGCTATATAAGGAACCCCTTGGTACATTGAAGGCAAGAAGAGAGAATTGAGAGAAAAGAAACTATAGTCCATTGTCGCCAGAACTTATGCTTGAGTCTGCATCCCTTTGTCCCTTGGATCACTAGTGTGTTCTTCCCAAGCTTTCCTTTTTCTTGTGAGCTTGCTATAGAGATATGGAGGATTGAGGTTGTGGAGGCCCAAGTGGGGGATTCAGTTTCTCTGGTTCGCAGACGTGCCGTCAGAGGTCATATCTTGTAATCTCTAATTTATATTAATAGACATATCTTTTCTGGTCCAATAATGTGTGTTTGAATGAATATTTTATCCATGGGATTATGTCAAATGCTTATACATTATTGATTATATATGCTATAATAGATCTAACACCATGATATATAGAATGCTTGTATTGTTTACTTGTTGTTGAGGAAGTAATCTATCAATTCAAGCTGAATATTGGAAAGCTCAACAGGGTTCCACTTCAACTGTTTGGAATAAGGTACGAGGTCTAATCCTTTAGTGTTAGACATTTAATTTCTATTGCATATTGGAAAAGATTTATTTTTGGAGTCAAGTTGTCTATTGTGGTACCCCAAGCCATAGGAATTTCTCTCTGTAACAGAATTGGCGACTCTGTTGGGGATGTTCCTTGTTTTTATTTGGGGGTTTGCAAGCATAGTGGGATTGGTATTATTGACTTGCTCTTTGTTTCTCCTTGTTTTTGTGTTGCATTTTATAGTATGTTCATCCATTGGCACTCCCCTTTATTGGTTTGACCCTTGGCCTGTTTTTTACCACTGCCTTCTTTGTATACACAGGTTTTTGGCCAAAATTCACATATGTACAAGGTTTTTTGGCCAAAAGTCGAGTATATACACAGCTGTTCTTTAAATAGTCACGTACATCCTCCATTGTGGTGAGTTTGATGTTGTGGAAAGTTGCTGGGTGGGTTCTGAATGTGGTTGGGTCTTCCTTGGGTCTGATGTTGTCTGTTGGATGCTTCTTTTGTGACTAGAGACTGCTTTTTCATTGATTTTTCTTTGAAAGTAGTTTTAGTCATTTATCATTTTTTGTTTTTCGATTAGTGCATTACTCTTTTTTGTCTCGGTGTCTTGCTAGGCTTTTCTTTTATACTTGTTGCAGAGACTAAGAGTTTTAGATGACTTTTATTGCATTTTTCATTCTTTTATATTGAAAAATAGAAAGTAGTTGCACTCTTAGTTGCATCTTAGATATGGATTTGAGGAGGTACTTGCATTGGATTGCTTGGATGAGAGTTGTGTTTAGGATTTCATATAGGAAGGATTGCATTGGCATTCAGAAATGAATATATATTTATGCATCTCATGTAGTGGCATACCCTATTTTTCATTTGACAAAGATTGCACCTAGCATTGCTTGTTATGGTGTGCATATTTATTTCACTGCTAAGTCATAATGTCATTAGTTGCACGGCCATTTCCCTTTGAGTAATTACAACCAATTAAAATCAACACTAAATTAAAATAAATTACACTCTTTTCTTTTCTAGAGTGCACAAACAAGCTTAGGTTTTAGGATCTTGGAATAGTTCGTTGTAAGTTAATAATCCAAGATCACTAAACAACAACATGTATGTGTCTGTCCAGGTGAGTGTGTGAAATCCTTGGTATAACCAGTGTTTCTCAGGATCCTCCTCTCAAAAAGGAGTTAAGCAGAAGGTAGTGTGAGCGGTTATCGATTGGGATGACCCCAAGTCATAACTGAGTAGCACCAGAGATATTTCCAGGATTGTATTCGTATCTGGGGTCTCTTTCAAGAGTTTTGAGCTTTGATACCCTGCCCATATGGTCAACCCCGCATGTGACTGTCTGCCTGAGCATTGATTATATTTATGTGACCTTAGTGGCCTTACCTAGGATATCAAGGGGGTACTTTGCAGGGGTTATTCTACGGGTGTTTTGGCCAGGTTGGGGTCGGACAGCACAGTCGCTTTACATGTTGAAGTTGAGGGCCACTATAATTGATTATGTATCTCCACTTCTAGTGTATGGGAGTTTCGAGCCTCTCCTAGGCGAGACATACCTACTGCATTTAGGAGCTCACATATCCTCCCCTTGGTTTGCTTGTATTTTCGCTATATATTTTCTTAGGAGTGTGCTCTTTGTGCGCTAGTTGGCCTTTGGGATCGTGGTTACTTGAGTATATTTATGCTCTCTTGAGTTTAGGTCCTTTTATTTTCAGTATGCCTTGTATCCTGTCACCCATATTGGTCCTAGTATGGACCCCGATTTTAGACTTGGGGGCATCGCAACCCCTTACCCTGCTCATAGATTTGAAGTGGTCACATTCTCCCCTCTACTCCATTTGTGGAGGATGTTGACTCCCTTCGCTCGGTCTTTACATTGGTGGTCACCCTCATGGGGCTGGTAGTGGATGTGTGAACGTTGGGTCTACACCTTACTTTACTTTTTATGTCCCATCGTTCACCGCATTGTTTCCTTTGGGTGTAGTTGTCATGATCATTCCTCCCTATGTCCTATAGTTTGGATTCTTTATTGACTATTTTGGGTTGTTTTGGACTAATATGGTTGTCATGTAGGATCCAATTTTTGTACACTCTTTTTGAGGTTTCGACTCGTTCATCTGTATCACAGGTATTATGTCTGAACTAGCATATAGGTTAGGATTTCACATCCGCTTGCACTTATGCATTGCCTTATGACCGTTCCATCTTAACCTTAGGTACGAAACCATTCCATGATATCATGAAACCTTCATGCTATTGTTAGAAGTGGTACTATGTGAATGGTAGAGCTTTCCTATACATGGATGTCCTAGTTAGCTCCCCTTTGCATTTGGTACCCATGATGTGAATCCTCTCTTAGGTCCGGGAGTCCATTGTATAGTATTGCCATGACATTTCGTAAGAGCCTCATACTCCTCTTGATCTTTTGCTAGCCTATTCCCCTCATGACTCCCTCATGTCAAGTTGTGAATGCATTATCATGAGCTTTGCCTACCTTATTGAGCTAGCTCCCCTGACATTGTGTTTCAGCCATATAGCCCGAGCTTGTCTCATGTCTATCCATGCAGAGCCATTTTTTATATCCTTCACAGCTTCTTTCCCTTTTTACTGGGAGGGGATTTTCCCCCGAGTGTCGATATCCTACACATGTATCCTTGCATTGAGCATAGGTGTGTTCCACTGCTTGGAACTAGTTTGTTTTCCCTTATGACACTCGTCTCCTCCTAGTATATAAATATAAAGCCATTTTATTCTTTTCCAAGATTTTTAAATAATTGAAAAGGTCCAAAAAAATCAAAAAACCAAAAAGTCGAACAAAGAAAGATGTTATCTATGGCAGCTATCGAGTTGTGTCGCCTTCGAAAAGAGCACTGTATATCACATCCATTAGTTGGGTTATAGTTTGACTTTAGGAGCTGTACTCATTTATTTGAGTTTATCTCCACCGACTAGTTAAGCTTCCAGTCCCTATGGAGCCTCTGTTGATGCCTCCAGTGTCCCAGAGATGTCCCAGTTTGTATATCGAGTCTATGCTACCTTCATTTAGTCACCATACGTCGTTATGCTCTTGTTCGAAGGAAGTTGAAGCCTGAGTCATCCATTCCTCAGTTATCTTGACCTTGCATGTTGGCCATTCCCGGTACAGTTACTGGTTTGTGCACCTTATGATTGAGTCCTTCCACATTATAAAGCTTTGTTGAGTACCTTGTGTTGGATGATGGGGGATGCCTTAATGCCCTCCTTCCAGCGGATTTCATCCCATCGACTTCAGATCATTTATTCTGGGATTGGAATCTAGAGTCATTTTGAGTGCCTTGAGACTTGCAGTCATCAGTGGTAGGTTCTCTCGCCATCGATAGTTTTTGGGAATATATCAATGTGCCCTGATCGATGGATCCTCTCAAGTGTTCGACCTCAACACATTTATTCACACTTGTTAGTTTGCACTCTAGCACCTTGATTCCCATTTTCATTATCAGTGGGTGATCTCACGTCTGTTAACGGTATACATTAATGACCGGTAATCAGACGATGGATTACTATGTTCGATATCGACACCTCTATTCACATAGTAGGACATGTACTCATAGTGGTTTGTGTAGAATACTTTCCAGATTGGTGGCATCTCTTATATGCTACCGCCTTGATCGTGCCAGTGTTCATGAGATTTCAGCTCTCGTGACTTGATTCCAGTATATGTCAGATATTTCCAGCCACTATGGAGATCTTGATCTGTTATATCTTCATCCATTATGGAGATCATGGTCCTTTGTATATCTTCATCATGGAGATTCTTATCTATGTATAGTGTACATGGCGATGACCACATATGTGATATCATGTATCATGCCTATTCATGGCCATTGTACTCTTATGTATCTGGGACTGCTATATGTATTTGTGGTTATGTGTAGAGTTGTATTAGTGTACTATGTTGATTGGGTGGCTGGTCTTCCATTTGGGATCCTTCATCACTCCACTTCTGGGATGGACTTATAATGTATGTCGGCCATCGTATGACTCCTCTAACCTCACACATTAGGGGGCATCTATTATAGCTGATTTCGCCACTCCAGGTGAATCACACTTTGTATGGCCTTCCCCTATCTTGCTACAGATTCCGTAGACCCCATGGACCATTTTTTGTCCTTTGATGTTTCCTTGATCATCCCTAAAAACATGTGAAAAATTATACACGCAACTTTTAAACCTATAAGTGCGTATATACGTGGGTTTGACCACTAAAAGCGTGTACATCAAGATGTGTGCATAATCCAAATCCTTTTGGAGTTTTTCTTGACATGGATCCAACTCATTTGACTCGTGGCCTTCCCTATGCCTTGAGATTGCTCGGATTCGACCTTTCATTACCCCTTTGGATGCTGTATAAGGAAGCCCTTGGTACATTGAAGGAAAGCAGAGAGAATTGAGAGGAAAGAAACTATAGTCCATTGTTGCCAGAACTTATGCTTGAGTCTGCATCCCTTTGTCCCTTGGAGCACTAGTGTGTTCTTCCTAAGCTTGCCTTTTGCTTGTGAGCTTGCTATCGAGAGATCAAGGATTGAGGTGGTGGAGGCCCAAGTGGGGGATTCAGTTTCTCCAGTTCGCAGACCTGCCGTCAGAGGTTGTATCTTGTAATCTTTGATTTATATTAATAGAAAAATATTTTTGGTCCAATAATGTGTGTTTGAATGAATTTTTATCCATGGGATTATGTCAAATGCTTATACATGATTGATTATATATGCTAGAATAGATCTAACACAATGATATATAGAATGCTTGTATTGTCTACTTGTTGTTGAGGAAGTAATCTATCAATTCAAGCTGAAGATTGGAAAGCTCAATGGAGATCTACTTCAACCGTCCGGAATAAGGTACGAGGTCTGATCCTTTAGTGTTAAACATTTAATTTCTATTGCATATTGGAAAAGATTGATTTCTAGAGTCAAGCTGTCTATTGTGGTACCCCAAGCCATAGGAATTTCTCTCCGTAATAGAATTGGCAACTCTGCTGGGGACATTCCTTGTTTTTATTTGGGGGTTTGAGAGCACAGTGGGCTTGGTATTATTGACTTGCTCTTTGTTTCTCCTTGTTTCTGTGTTGCATTTTATAGTATGTTCATCAATTGACACTCCCCTTTATTGGTTTGACCCTTGGCCTGCTTTTTACCACTGCCTTCTTTCTATACGCAGGGTTTTGGCCAAAATTCGCATATGTACATGGATTTTTGGCCAAAAGTCACGTATATATGCAGTTGTTCTTTAAATAGTCACGTACATCCTCCATTTTGGTGAGTTTGATGTTGTGGGAAGTTGCTGGGTGGGTTGTGAGTGTGGTGGGTCTTCCATGGGTCTGATGTTGTCTGTTGGATGCTTCTTTTGTGACTAGAGACTGCTTTTTCATTGATTTTTCTTTGAAATTAGTTTTAGTCATTTATCATTTTTGTTTTTCCATTAGTGCATTACTCTTTTTTGTCTCGGTGTCTTGCTGGGCTTGTATTTTATACTTGCTACAGAGACTGAGAGTTTTAGATGACTTTTATTGCATTTTTCATTCTTTTATATTGAAAAATACAAAGTAGTTGCACTCTTAGTTTCATCTTAGATGTGGATTTGAGGAGGTACTTACATTGGATTTCTTGGATGAGAGTTGTGTTTAGGATTTCATATAGGAAGGATTGCATTGGCTTTCAGAAATGAATATATATTTATGCATCTCATGTAGTGGCATACTCTATTTTTCATTTGACAAAGATTGCACTTAGCATTGTTTGTTATGGTGTGCATATTTATTTCACTGCTAAGTCATAATGTCATTAGTTTCATGGCCATTTCCCTTTAAGTAATTACATCCAATTAAAATCAACGCTAAATTAAAATGAATTACACTCTTTTCTTTTCTAGGGTGCACAAACAAGCTTAGGTTTTAGGATCTTGGAATAGTTCGTTGTAAGTTAATTCTCCAAGATCACTAAACAACAACATGTATGTGTATGTCTAGGTGAGTGTGTGAAATCCTTAGTGTTTGTACCAGAAATTTTTTCCAGACTACAAAGAAACAAGCCAACACAATCTCAAATATTCAATCAAACAAAACTAGGTTTTTAGGGTTTTTGATAGGTTTTTTGGGTTGTGAAGTTTGGTGACAAGAGGGAATACATTAATAACCCAAATAGGAACTAAATCACAAGTAAAGAAGAAATGAGATGCATAGTATAATAACCATGTATCCAAGAGAAAATATCATTGAAGTTCATCCACAACAGGCAAGCACTACAAGCATAAAAACTATAAACCAGCAATGAAATTACCAATTGTGTAGCTAAACAAGATAGAAATGAAGCCAAAACACAGACTGAAGGGTAAACTGGAGCATATACTTCATAATCAATTCATCAAATACACATGAGAGTCAAGTACTTAGCTTATCAACAAGTCAGGAGACCTCCTTTATCTAGCCAAAAATCGAACCCCTTGTTCTCTTTGTGACCTTCCTAAATACTGTTTTTTCAAAATTCAGTTAGAGTCTAAACCCTAACTGTTTTTAGCCTACTCATCGATAGGGTATTATCAAAATAATAATTACAAAAATAAAGTATTCCTAAAAAACATAACAAGTAACTGCTTTAGCTAACAATGCTCATAGATCTTTGGCAGCTTCTGCTAACAAAGCTATCCCCTCGAAGGCTTGGGCCTTTCTCCTAGCTTTCTGTTGCTCTTCTTGCATCTCTATCATTCTTTTTGTAAGCTCTTCATTCTATTGCTATAGATTTCTGACAGTCTGTTTTAATCCTGCAAATTTCAGCTCTGTACTTCTTTTCCTTTTTAAGGCCTCTTTGGAGACTGCTATGAGTTCTTGGCAATGACTGTTAACCTCTTCTAAGTCTTCCCTAAGTCTTCTATTAGCTATGATCAAACCATCATTTGTTTCTTGCATATAGTCTATTTGATGTTTATACTGCTTGATGGTTCTTTGCAAATTTTCCTTTTCTGAGTCAAATGCCTTGTTTCCTGTTGTACTCTGTAGCTCACTAGGAAGCCATGGTATGTTTAGCTTTCTGAAGATTTCTTCATCCTCGGGCAGTAGCTCTGTGGAAGTATCATGAACACTTGGGTTTTCTTGATTATCTGTTTCAGCATGAGCATTTTCATCCATCAACAGCTTGTTTTCTGAATAAGAAATCTCTATTTCATCTTTTTGTTGTTCCCTCAACATTTTACCTTGAATTTCTAAAAACACAATAGACAATTTAGTCTTAGTGAGGCTAGATTCTTCTTTTGTCTTCAATGGTTTCTTCCCTTTGCTGTTACCTTTTCTAGATTCTAGCTTTTCATCTGAGGAAGAAGTATCAATCATAGTTATCCCTTCTATATTTAACTTAGGGTTTAATAACTTCTTCATGTTTAGCCTCAATTTGTTTTTGGGTCTAGTTTTGAGTCTCCAGCCTGGAGAAAACTCTCCCACCATTTTTAAACTTTTTCCTTGATGCATGATAGAGGTAAATTCTTTAGCTTTAATCTTCTTTTTCTTTGGTATTACTATCTTATCCTCTCGACTGTAGAATTCCCTTTGTGTGCCAACCCTAGTCTTAGCATTGACAGCCAACTCATCCCCTTCCAACAAATATGCTTCATCTTCAGACAGGATGGTAATTGGGCTTTGTTGTTGGATCTTAGTATTTCCTTCATCTCCTGAAACCTTCTTTGTAAAAACAATTTTTTCATCAATGAGTGTTTCTGTTGGTGCTTCATTTTGAACAGGCTGGGTTTCCTTGTGAATAAACAACAAAAAAAATTTCTCACAGTCATCTGGAGGCTGCTGAGATACATAATCTTCTTTTGAAGGATCTTCCACTTCCTCTAATTTGACACATTCTTCATCTTTAGACTTCACTTTTTGTCTTAATTTTCTAATTAGGTTTTGTCCCTTATCCACCTGCTTTCTGGTAGGCTGTCCTTCCTGGTTATTGTGGAACCCAGACCAAAAGAGAAAGTAGTCCCAAGTCTTTCCTTCTTTCTACAGAACACTGTTAATAATAAGTTTAATTAACCCATGGTGAAAGATGGACTGACTTGTGTGGTTCTGATGTTCTTTGATCCTGCTGGACATTTTCTGCAAGCTCTTTAATAGGAAGAAAGGGAGATTCATCCTTGATTCACCAGCAAGGTGTTGAAGGAACCTGAAATGATACTTGAAGACAAAAGCATACCTTCCTTTACATGCAATGTAGCTTTGTAGAACTTGATAGGATCTACCCATTCAACTCTAAAATTATGAATGGGCACTCCTTTGCCCCAATCTGGAACAATTCCAGGAAATAGATATCTTTGGGCATTGCAGATAAATGGCACCTTTTTGAACCAAAGTTCTCCTTCATTATTGACCCCTATTGATTAAGCCACCATATCTACAGTTAATTTGAACTTCAGAGTATCAAATGATACTATATATTTGTTATAACATTGAGCAAATTTGTGAGAAACTTCAGTATTATATCCATCAATCCTTTTAAAAAAGTTCAACCATCCAGCATTCTCAAAAAGTTCAGCACATCCTGAAAATTTGTCTATCCAATTCAGCTCAGTGGGTTCAGCCTTGTTAGTCTTCCCACTCTTCTTCATCTACTTTCCCCAGGTTCGATGATGCTTCTGTGTGATTTTCAGAACCTATTAGTGACTTAACAGCCTATTTTCCACAAGTTTTCACAGTTTTGACAGTCAATTCTCCTTTGATTTCGCCCTAGCTTTTTTTCCTCGATTTTTTAACAGTCAGTTCTATTATCAATGCAGGGAATGTTTTGTATCGATCTTGGATAATTAGGTCAAACAGAGCACCAAAAATTTTTAACAGAGCTGCTGCTAAACTTTACTAAAATCAAAGATGTTCGTTTAGACCTTTTGGACTGATCTCTCACCATTGGGAGTTTGTTGAATACATGAGTTTATGTTTTCTTTTAACAATTTAACATTATAAGGCTTAATACAAAAAACCCCCAATTTAATAGGCCATGACCAAGGTCACGTGGAATATCTCACTCCTAGCTTGCTGCAGGTGTTAAAAGTTGATTCTTGGACTATTTGAATGTCAAATTGGACCCTCTAGGTGTCTTTGGGTCTTCATCCTACTTCCAACTGTTGTGCTGAGAAACCCTAAATTCCTTCTTCAACTGCCAATTCCTAATTCTTAGCAATGTGTCTTCATTCCACTTCTCCACCAGCTTCATAATGCTTAATTCGAGAACCTCTTTCCCGTCAATCTCGCCTCATTGCACTATCTATCATGATTTTCCATGCCTTTACTTCTGACTTCCATGATCTCCCTCACGGCATAGCCAACACCTATTTACATGATTATCTTGATGAAACACGTATCAAACCTTCCTATACATGTGATTAGTCATCCCAAGAGTGAAATCATTGGATAATTTGGTGTAAAAACTGACAAATTTTGCACCCACAATTTTCTTGTAGCGCTCCAATGCAAAATTTTAACCGTTGCACTACAAGAAAGTTTAAAAATCAAATTTTGTGCTATTTGACCCCTAATTTAACTTTAAATTAGGTTTATATGATAAACCTTGATCTTAGTGTTATTCATGAAACCTTTAATCAACATATATCCTATAGAACCCTTCAGAACATAAGAAAAACAAAAATGATGGAAACTTATTGGCATAAACCCAAAATTGCACTCTAAACCAAAATTTGCTAGAAGTAAACAAATAAGCAAGATTCAAAACACAAACAAAATATAAGACTAATGAAAACAAAATCATGACTTAACATCTAGCTCCAGCTGTGGGATGAAGTCCTCCCTGTGAGGCTTCAAGAACTTGTAGACCAGTTCCTTCTCTTCTGCTACCTACTAGTTTGCAAAATTTCCATTGGGTTATGGATTCCTTATTATGCTTTACTCACATCAGTATATACAATGAAAAGTAAAAATCTCCTCAAATACTGTAGAAATGCTTGAGGAATCATCCATTGAATGGACTTGACAATTCCTTTCCTTCCAAAGACTGGAGGACAAAAGTGTTATTTTCCAACATCTTAGATACTAGGAAAGGGCCAAACTAGAGGTTGTCAAATTTGTCATGCTTCCCTTTTTTCTCTTTCCGGGCATCCCACCTCAGAACCATATCACCAACTGAGAAAGTGTTATCTTTGATTTTCCTGTCAAATCTACTTTTAATCTTCAATTTGTATAACTATGCCCTTTCTTCCACTTTTTCCCTGTTCTGTTGTAACTCTATCATCTCATAAATCCTTCTCTGCATATCATTTGGTTCTTATTGGCAATTCTAAAGAAACTTCATCACTGGGATACCCAATTGAATAGGAAAAACTGCATATGTGCCATACACTAATTGGAATGGAGAAGTTCCAATTGCTTGTTTGACTGTTATCCTATCATCCCATAATGCATATTTCAACATAGAATCCCATGATCTCTTATTATGCTTAAGAAACTTTTTGATACTCTGAATGGTGTTTTTATTTGAGGATTCACCTAAACCCTTACCTTGGGGATAGTAAGGAGTTGAATGCTTCAGCAAGATACCATTCTTTTCACAAAATGCTTCCATTGCCTTAGACTTGAAAGCCTTTTCATTATTTGTTACTATTTTCTGAGGAAACCCAAACCTACTAAGGATATTTTCTTCAATAAATTCCATAATTAATTTGTCTGTGGCATTCCTAGTGGGGATGGATTCCACCCATTTGGTAAAGAAGTCTGTTGCAGTTAGAATCCACCAGTGTTGTCCCGAGGAAGATGGATTTATCTCCCCTATAAAATTCAGACCCCATTGCTGGAAAGGAGCACTTAATGCAATAGGTTATAGGGGCAATGACAACAATTTTTGTTTGCCAACAAACTTCTGACAAGGGATATAGGCTCTTACCTGCTGATATACATCTGCAAACAAAGAGGTTCAATAGTACCCAGCTCTTAAAATCTTGTATGTTGTTGTCTTCTAGTACTTGTGACCTCCACAAGCACCCTCATGAGATTAAGAAATTACTCCTTCAATTTTAGATTTATCCAAGCATCTGAGTAGAATACCACCTGGGTCCTTCCAGAATAACTGCTCTTCTACTAGACAATACTTAGTAGCTTTTAGCTTTAAAGATCTAGAAGCTTTTCTATCTAAATGCTCATGAAATTGCAAAAACAACAGAAAATGCACAATGTCTGCGTACCATGTGGATGTTGAATAATAGTCCATAATCTTCTCTTTTTCCAACATTGCTTGATCTTCTTCCTGTGCTAACTCTTCATCCATCACATGCAATCCCAAATCTTGAAAATTTGATTCAGCCAGTAGCTTGGCTAAACCCCTACCCCTTGACTAGTTTAGTAGGTCTGATATCTACATCATAGTCCATGATTTTAGCAATCCACTTGCATCTTTTCCCCTCACTATCAGGCTGTGTCAAAACATCTTTTACAGTAGCATTAGGCACATATGAAATAACTTTAGAATGCAAAACATAGATTCTGAAAAACTTTAAAGCTTTCACTAAAGCATAGGCCTGTTTTTCTAAGATACTGTATTTTAATTCAAAATCCCTAAGAGTTTTGCTGAGGAATGGAATAAGTTTCTCCATTCCTTCCTTATTCTTCTGCAACAAAACAACTGCTATTGTATCCTCTGATGCAAATGAGAATGTAAGAAATTCTATGGTAAAATTTGGACTTACTAATACAGGAGCTTCAGTAAGATCCATTTTGATCTTCTCAAATGCATTCTTTGCCTCAGTGGTCCAGCTAACTTCCTGATCCTTTTTAAGCATTGTTGTGATCTGCTTGATAATCTCAGTGAAGTTTGGTATAAACCAACGTAGAAAATTGATTTTAATAATGAAAGATTGGACATCTTTTTTACTTCTTGGTAGACTTATTTTCAATATTTCTTTCACCCTTTCGGGGTCAATCCTTATACCATCAGCAAAAACTAAATGACCTAGTAATTTTCCCTCCTGTATAGCAAAGTGTGACTTCCTTGGATTCAAGGACATGCCAAATTTTCTACATTTCAAGAAAGTTTGCTTCAAATGCTTTAGATGTTCATTATCTGACTGTGAGAATATAGTAATATCATCCAGGTATATTACCACAAACTTGCCCTTTTCTCCTACAAAAGCAATATCCATAGCCCTCTAAAAAGTGGCTCCAGTGTTCATTAGACCAAAAGGCATCTTATCATACACGAAAGTTCCCCAAGGAGTGGTAAAAGTTGGTTTCTCCTTATCATCAGGATGCATAGAAATCTGATTGTACCCTGAGAAATCATCAACCATTGAGATCCTCTGTGCCCCGACCACTTTCTGCAATATTTGCTCAATTTTAGGCAGAGGATAATTATCCTTTAGTGAAGATCTGTTCAAATTTATAAAGTCAACACACAACCTGATTTCTCCATTCTTTTTTCTAACAGGAACTAGATTAGCCACCCATGAAGAGTACCTGAGGGGCACTATGATCTTGGCATCCAATAACTTCTTCACTTCTTTTTCAATAATAGAAAACAAGGCTAGATTAATCCTCCTTAATTTCTGATGAAAAGGTTTGACATTTGGTTTTAAAGGGACTTTATGCTGTATAATTCCAGTGTCATACATTCTCAATTCCTCATAAGACCATGCAAAAACATCAACATGTTCCTTTCACAATTTAATGTACCTATTTCTTTGTTCAGTTGTAAGTGCTTTAGAAATTTTTACCATTCTAAGCTGTTTTGCAGAGCCAATGTTACAATCCACCACATTCTCTTATGAGGACTATACAACAAGTTTTAAGAGTGTGTCATCTTTTGTAAATATCCTTTCCAAAGGTACCAAACCTTTTGGGATGAAATTACTCTTTAATTCAATGATTTTGTGTCCAACTATTTCATCTTCAGCAATCTCTTCCACCTCTCCATCCCTTTCATCTTCCTCTTAATCAATCAGGGAATTAGAAAATTCATGTGTAAGCTCTAAAAACCTTTTAATCTCAATGTCATCTTCAAACACTCTCCACTATTTTACATTATCAGATACAGATGGTCTGTACCTAACTTCAATGAGATACCTCAACTGTGTAGTCTTGGGGATTCTAAAGTATGTAGCAACCAAGCCTAATGAATCTGCAGTCTGATTATGGTCTCTTGGAATATAGGTAATTTTAAAAGCTACAAAATAATTCTCAATCATGTCCCATACCTCATTTCGATAGACTTTCACTAAACCCTGCTTCACTTGATAGTTGTTCTTCACCTGCTGAACAACTAATTCAGAGTCACCAAATGCAGAAATCTGTTGAATGCCCAAATCTTTGGCAGCTTTTAATCCTAACAGCAAAGCTTCATATTCAACAGTATTGTTTGTACTACTAAACTCTAATTTATACATCAGCTTTACTGTTTCACCTCCAGGGGATATAAGAAGCACCCCTGCTCCAGCACCTTCTTTGCAAGAAGATCCATCAAAGTATAATTTCCACAGCTCATCCTCCTGTTCTCTACTGCATTTTACTGGCTGTTCCCTTTCAACTTGTAACAAACCAAAAATATTGTCTTCATCGCTAAAATGTAACATGCAAGTACCCAGGTCTTTATCAATAGCATACAGTGGATGGTTGGTAGGGTTCTTGTCATCTGTTACAATATAGAGAAATTGAAGGTCTATGTACAGCCTTCTGTTTTCTCCTCCAAACATAGGAATAGTAGCATATGATAAATCCATTTGTAAGGCCCCACCAACTTTCTTTGCCCAAGACCTAGAGAGAAGTAACCCAAATTTAGGTGTAATATCAGCTACCACTACATCCATGATCACACTTTTCATGGGTAATTGAGCCAAAATGACAACCATGTCCTTTATTACCCCTAAACACTTCACAGCTCGGGAATGAAATGCATACAGATCATGATAGGGTTTAGTAATACTCAGACCTAAAGCCTCCATAACAGCCTTTGGCATTAAATTGTGTGATGCTCCCGAATCTAACAAACAATTATGTATCATTTGTTCATGGACTGTCAGAGTAACGTAGAATGGAGGTGAAGCACCTACTTCATTTTCAGTCTTTTCAGCCAAGGCTGATCCAATGAAAATCCTAGGATTTTCTTTTTGCAAATTCACCGTATCAAAAATAGGTCGATTGCTTGCTAAATTAATCATCTTAAGAACTGATTCTTTATATGAAGGGTTTTTCATTAATTCAATTAAAGGTACATGAATCTTTAATTTTCCTAATTCATTTTCCAGGCTGAAATTCTGCACAGTTTTATTTACCTCTTCAACCTCCATGTTCTTCATTTGTTTTTCTAAAACTTGTCTTTTCTCTGTCATAGGATCAGATGACTGCTTAGCAGGGACAGCTACCTTCTTCTTCAGGCTTTGTACTACCTGTTTTGGACCTGACCTCAGATTCACAGTCTTCTTGAGTTCATTTTGACAGACATCAGAAATTACAGTAGTTATTTTTAGACCTAAATCATCCTCTGTTTCGAACATATCAGCATCATAGCATTCTGCATTTAGAAACTCTTCTTCAGTGACAAAACCCCCAGACAATCTTTCTCCAAAATGGTTCATATCCTGGTCGGTATCTTCAAATATCACTTCATCATCAACCTCTTCTTCATCAGCAACATTGTTCTGAAGAGGTGGTGGTACTCTTTGGTCCTCGGTTTCTCTCCTTTCCCACTGGATATCATTATTCCTTCGTTCTCTAGGCATGAAACGGGGAGCAAATTGTCTTCTGAATTGGTTCTGATTGTTATGGTTTCTTTCACCTTCTGGAACATGCTTGTTGGAATTTTTCTCTAGTTCTAATTTGTTTAATTTTGCAGTCAAAATCTTCACCAACTTAGCCATCTCATCAATTTTCCCTTCAGCAGAATGGGAAGTTGAACCTCCTGGAGCTGTTTATTTCTTTCCTTTCCTTTCATAGATTTGCTGAGTTGTTTCTTTCTTCAATCTATTGGAAGACAATATGTTATATTCTACCTCCAATGCTGCATCCTTCATATTTAGTAAAGAAATAGGTCTCCTTTATCTTAGAAGTAAGGAAAATTCATGGTCGAAAGCATTTGCATATGTAAGTTTTGCAAATGTTTCTGTAGGCTTTATTTCTGCATGAAATCTACTGTACATTTTGTTAAACCTCTTTGAAAAGTCTGCAATAGTTTCATCCTTTTTCCTCCTAAGGGCTCCAAACTCAGTTATGTAGTATGTATGGTCTTTGGTGTCACCCCATTGTCTCATGAAGAGATCATGAAGTTCTTCAATGATAGTGATCGAGTTAGTAGGCAACTCCCTAAACCATTTCCTGACATCTCCATCAAGGCTCTACACGAACATTCTCATCCATACATCCTTGGCTTCAATGTTTTGGTTATCAGCATAACTAAGGAAAGCTTCCCAGTGTTCTTCAGTTGTAGTCTCACCCTGTCCATTAAACCTAGGCAAGTATTTCTGATAGTCACCTCTAGGTAGTGCATTTAAAGGATGAGGCAAAACCAATGGTGCATATTTGGCTGCAACCATTTAGTCCATCATGTCTATAGGCTGATTTTGGGCTGCCATTTTAAGGCTGACTGACTTTGGTGATGAAGAGGTTTGATTGGAACTTGGCTAAAAGGGGTTTTTACCTACTTTCAACTGAAAAAGAGATATCTTACCAGGGGATACTGTTTTAGCTTTTATGAAAGATTGAGGATTAGTAAAAACTTGGAAGTTACTGTCAGGAATTATAGGCTTTGACCAAGGTGAAGTTTCTTCTTCTTTTCTCAACATAGATGAAGGTGATGAACCATCCAACTGGTGAGGGTCACATAGGGATGGTAATGACTGAGACCTTGTAATCTTTGTTGCTTTCTTCAATAGCTGTTCAAGATCTATAACACCCAACTGCAATGGTGAAATAGGTATGTTTCTAGTTCCAACTCCCCTAGTAGCCACTATGACAAACTAGTGAAAAGTAGTCTTAAAGATGTGCTGGTTTAAGGTCCTCTCTTAAAACCAGTGAAATGATAAGTATCCCAGGGAAAAATTTGTTTTCAACTTCATTCCCTGGCAACAACGCCAAAGATGTTTGTGCCAAAAAAAAATTCCAGACTACAAAGAAACAAGCCAACACAATCTCAAATATTCAATCAAACAAAACTAGGTTTTTAGGGTTTTTGATAAGTTTTTCGGGTTGTGAAGTTTGGTGACAAGAGGGAATACATTAATAACCCAAATAGAAACTAAATCAAAAGTAAAGAAGAACTGAGATGCATAATATAATAACCATGTATCCAACAGAAAATATCATTGAAGTTCATCCACAACAGGAAATCACTACAAGCATAAAAACTATAAACCAGCAATGAAATTACCAATTGTGTAGCTAAACAAGCTAGAAATGAAGCCAAAACACAGACTGAAGGGTAAAATGGAGCATATATTTCATAATCAGTTCATCAAATACACATGAGATTCAAGTACTTAGCTTATCAACAAGTCAGGAAACCTCCTCTAGCTAGCCAAAAATCGAACCCCTTGTTCTCTATGTGACCTTCCTAAATACTGTTTTTTCAAAATTCAGTTAGAGTCTAATTTCTAACTATTTTTAGCCTACTCATCGATAGGGTATTATCAAAATAATAATTACAAAAATAAAGTATTCCTCAAAAACATAACAAGTAACTACTTTAGCTAACAATGCTCATAGATCTTTGGCAGCTTCTGCTAACAAAGCTATCCCCTTTAAGGCTTGGGCCTTTCTCCTAGCTTTCTGCGGCTCTTCTTGCATCTCTGTCATTCTTTTTGTAAGCTCTTCATTCTGTTGCTGTAGATTTCTAATAGTCTATTTTAATCCTACAAATTTCAGCTCTGTACTTCTTTTCCTTTTTAAGGCCTCTTTGGAGACTGCTATGAGTTCTTGGTAATGATTGTTAACCTCTTCTAAGTATTCCCTGAGTCTTCTATTAGCTATGATTAAACCATCATTTGTTTCTTGCATAAAATCTATTTGATGTTTATACTGCTTGATGGTTCTTTGCAAATTTTCCTTTTCTAAGTCAAATGCCTTGCTTCTTGTTGTACTCTGTAGCTCACTAGGCAACCATGTGATGTTCAGCTTTCTGAAGATTTCCTCATCCTCAGGCAGCAGCTCTGTGGAAGTATCATGAACACTTGGGTTTTCTTGATTATCTATTTTAGCAGGAGCATTTTCATCCATCAACAACTTGTTTTCTGAATAAGAAATCTCTGTTTCATCTTTTTGTTGTTCCCTCAACAATTTACCTCGAATTTCTAAAAACACAGCAGACAATTTAGTCTCAGTGAGGCTAGATTCTTCTTTTGTCTTCAATGGTTTCTTCCCTTTGCTGTTACCTTTGCTATATTCTAGCTTTTCATCTGAAGAAGAAGTATCAATCATAGTTATCCCTTCTATATTTAACTTAGGGTTTAATAACTTCTTCATGTTTAGCCTCAATTTGTTTTTGGGTCTAGTTTTGGGTCTCCAGCCTGGAGAAAAATCTCCCACCATTTTTAAACTTTTGCCTTGATGCATGCTAGAGGTAAATTCTTTAGCTTTAATCTTCTTTTTCTTTAGTATTATTGTCTTATCCTCTATAATGTAGAATTCCCTTTGTGTGCCAACCCTAGTCTTAGCACTCACAGCCAGCTCATCCCCTTCCAACAAATATGCTTCATCTTCAGATAGGATGGTAATTGGGCTTTGTTGTTGGATCTTAGTATTTCCTTCATCTCCTGAAACCTTCTCTATAAAAATAATTTTTTCATCAATGAGTGTTTTTGTTGGTGCTTCATTTTGAAAAGGCTGGGTTTCCTTGTGAATAAACAACAATTTTTTGTTCTCATAGTCATCTAGAGTCTATTGAGATTAATAATCTCCTTTTGAAGGTTCTACCACTTCCTCTAATTTGACACATTCTTCATCTTCAGCCTTCACTTTTTTTCTTAATTTTCTAATTCGGGTTTTTCCCTTATCCACCTGCTTTCTGGTAGGCTATCCTTCTTGGTTATTGTGGAACCCAGACCAAAAGAGAAAGTAGTCCCAAGTCTTTCCTTCTTTCTGCAGAACACTGTTAATAATAAGTTTAATTAACCCATGGTGAAAGATGGACTGACTTGTGTGGTTCTGATGTTCTTTGATCCTGTTGGACATTTTGTGCAAGCTCTTTAACAGGAAGAAAGGGAGATTCATCCTTGATTCACCAGCAAGGTGTTGAAGGAACCTGAAATGATACTTGAAGACAAAAGCATACCTTCCTTCACATGTAATGTAGCTTTGTAGAACCTTGATAGGCTCTACCCATTCAGCACTAAAATTATGAATGGGCACTCCTTTGCCCCAACTTATAACAATGCCAGGAAATACTAATATCTTTAGGCATTGAAGGTAAATGGTACCTTTTTGAACCAAATTTCTCCTTCATTCTTGACCCCCATTGCTTCAGGCACCAAATCTACAGCTAAATTTGAACTTTAGACTATCAAATGATACTATATCTTTGTTATAACATTGACCAAATTTGTGAGAAACTTCAGTATTATATCCATCAATCCTTTTAAAAAATTTCAACCATCTAGAATTCTTAAAAAGTTCAGCACATCCTGGAAATTTGTCTATCCAATTCAGCTCATTGGGTTCAACCCTGTTAGTCTTCCCACTCTTCTTCATCTGCTTTCCCCAGGATTGATGATGCTTCTGTGTGATTTTCAGAACCTTTTAGTGACTTAACAACCTAGTTTCCACAAGTTTTCACAGTTTTGATAGTCAGTTCTCCTTTGAATTCTCCCTGGCTTTTTTTCCTCGATTTTTTAACAGTCAGTTCTATTATCAATGCAGGGAATGTTTTGTATCGAGATTGGATAATTAGGTCAAACATAGAACAAAATTTTTTAACATACCTGCTATTGAACTTTACTAACATCAAAGATGTTCATTTAGACCTTTTGGACTGATCTCTCACCGTTGGGAGTTTGTTGAATACATGAGTTTATGTTTTCTTTTAACAATTTAATATTATAAGGCTTATTAGAAAAAAACCCCAATTTAACAGGCCATGACCAAGGTCACAAGGAATACCTCACTCCTAGATTGTTACACGTGTTAAAAGTTGATTCTTGGACTATCTGAATGTCGAATTGAACCCTCCATGTGTCTTCAAGTCTTCAGCTTACTTCCAACTGTCGCACTGAGAAACCCTAAATTCCTTCTTCAACTTCCAATTCCTGATTCTTAGCAATGTGTCTTCATTCCACTTCTCCGCCAGCTTCATAATGCTTAATTCGAGAACCTATTTCCCGTCAATCTCGCCTCATTCCATTGTCTGTCATGATTTTCCATGCCTTTACTTCTGACTGCCACAATCTCCCTCACGTCATAGCCAACACCTGTTTACATGATTATCTTGATGAAACACGTATCAAAATTGCCTACACATGTGATTAGTCATCCTAGGAGCGAAATCATTGGAGAATTTGGCATAAAAACTAACAAATTTTGCACCCGCGATTTTCTTGTAGTGCGCCAGTGCAAAATTTTAACCGTTGCGCTACAAGAAAGTTTAAAAGTCAAATTTTGTGCTATTTGACCCCTAATTTAACTTTAAATCAGGTTTATATGATAAACCTTGATCTTAGTGTTATTCATGAAACCTTTAATCAACATATATCCTATTGAACCCTTCAAAACATAAGAAAAACAAAAATGATGGAAACCTAATGGCATAAACCCAAAATTGCACTCTAAACAAAAATTTGCTAGAAGTAAACAAATAAGCAAGCTTCAAAACACAAACAAAATATAAGACTAATGAAAACAAATTCATGACTTAACACTTGGTATAACCAATGTTTCTTAGGATCCTCCTCTCAAAAGGGAGTTAAGCACGAGATAGTGTGAGCAGTTATCGATTGGGATGACCCCCAGTCATAACTGAGTAGCACCGGAGATATTTCTAGGATTGTATTCATATCTAGGGGCTCTTTAGAGAATTTCAGGCTTTTCTACCCTGCCCATATGGTCAATCTTGCCTACGACTGTCCACCTAAGCATTGATTATATTGAGGTGACCTTAGTGGCCTTACCTAGGATATCGAGGGGGTACTTTGCAGGGGTTATTTTGTGGGTGTCCCGACCAGGTTGGGGTCGGACAACACAGTCACTTTACACGTTGAAGTTGAGGGCCACTATAATTGGTTATGTACCTCCACTTGTAGTGTATGGGAGTTTAGAGCCTCTCCCAGGCGAGACATACCTACTGCATTCGGGATCTCACATATCCTCCCCTTGGTTTGCTTGTATTTTGGATGTAGATTTTCTTAGTAGTGTGCTCTTTGTGTGCTAGTTGGCCTTTGGGATCACGGTTACTTAAGTATATTTATGCTCTCTTGAGTTCAAGTCCTTTTATTTTCAGCATGCCTTGTATCCTATCACCCATCTTGGTCCTAGTATGGACCCTGGCTTTAGACTTGGGGCATCACAATCCCTTACCCTGCTCATAGATTTGAAGTGGTCACATTCTCCCCTCTACTCCATTTGTGGAGGATGTTGACTCCCTTCGCTCGGTCTTTACACTGGTGGTCACCCTCATGGGGGTGGTAGTGGATGCGTGAACATTGGGTCTACACCTTACTTTACTTTTTATGTCCCATCGTTCACTGCATTGTTTCCTTTGGGTGCAGTTGTGATGAGCATTCCTCCCTATGTCCTATAGTTTGGATTCTTTATTGACTATTTTGGGTTGTTTTGGACTAATATGGTTGTCATTTAGAATTCAATTTTCGTACACTCTCTTTGAGGTTTCGACTCATTCATCCCTATCACAGGTATTATGTCTGAACTAGCATATAGGTTAGGATTTCACATCCGCTTGCACTTATGCATTACCTTATGACCGTTCCATCTTAACCTTAGGTACGAACCCATTCCATGATATCACAGAACCTTCATGTTGTTATTAGAAGTGGTACAATGTGAATGGTAGAGATTTCTTATACATGGGTGTCCTAGTTAGCTCCCCTTTGCATTTGGTACCCATGCTGTGAGTCCTCTCTTAGGTCTCAGAGTCAGTGGCTTAGGCGAACATACGAACAGTTCATTTTCTACCGAAATCCCTGCTTTCGACAGCTAAGACCGAAATTTCAGGGCACTCTAAGCCACTGAAAGTGGTGTTTTATTGTAAAAAGGAATTTTGTTTAAATAGAGATTTTGAGTGACTCGAGAATCATTTTGCAAACCACGCAAAGTTTTTTGTTTCTAACAGGTCAGAGAACAATAACCTCTCTTAGTTTTCCTACAGGTGTTTCATATTGGGAGAATCAAATCCATCTCTGAGACCTAATTTTCGGATCTCAAAATTTCCTATTTGAAACATGTTTTTGAAATCCAGACCTCGAAAAGATTAAAACAAATTCCAAAAATATGAGAGAGGTTTTTTCTCAAAACAAACCAATATACAAAAATCTATTTCAGTTTATGCACAGGTGTCACATATTTGAAGGACAAAATCCATCTCTGAGCCGCAGTTTTCAACAATTTGGCCAAATTTTTAGGGCAAAAATGACGTGTTAGTCCTCTAGGTGGCATTTTCGACCTCATCTATCAATCCATGAAGATTTGCTGCAAATGTTGAAGAGTTCAAAGATCAAAACTAGGTCCCAAAGAATCAACCGGCTATTAGGGCAAATACATGAACTAGAGGTCTTAGAAGGAAAATCCAGACCCTAACCCTAAAACACATCTTGCACTGGAAACCCTAACAGAGGCAACATCAAGCTCGTAGGATCAGGAGGCAGCCATTTTGGAATATACTAAACGCACTCACAACTTAAGATAAAATAATTAATCATTATTTGATTAATTATTCACCCACTAGCTTAATTAGTTGGCATCCACTTGCACCTTAAAGTCAATACATGCCATCTATATCCTAGGAATGATTTATTCCTAATTCTGGGTTGATCTTGACCACCTTTTGACCATCCAGAATTAGTATACAGGACTTAACAACAAATTCTTTTTTTTTTTGCTTTTCCTGCTTTTCTATGGATAAAATAAAAGCTAGTCAACTAGGAAACTGGGAGCTTTTGTTTCCAGCCCATTCTCCATTATTTTTTCTCCATTTTCTAGGATTAGCATGTTTTTTCTATATCCTTGACAACTCACTCATGCTTTTTCCAACTTGTGAGGTCCTGGATAGATTTGAGAAGTGCTTTAGCGACCTATGGGGGTTTTCTATATTTTGGTTCTTAGAATAATCAACCCATAGTTAGCTACCTTAGACATTAATTAATCCATTTTTGTCTTATTTTCCTAGTTTCCAATATTCCACTCCATGCAAGTTGTCTTCCAGATGTCCTAGAAGTAAAACTTGCTAAAAATGATTCATGGAGCACTTGGGAAACCTCTTGGAATCCATATTTAGCATATCTGCTTTATTGCAGATCCTCCCTAGCGCATGTCTGCTTTTTTTGCTTTATTGCTTGCTTTGCTGAGTTTTATGGCAAAAGGGAAAGTAAGACTAGGTGCAGTTGACTTGTTTTTTTCCCTCATCATCCTCCATTCTTTTCTCCTAATAAAAGCATGTATGAGTTGTCTTTCCATCACCTATTATCTTTCCTACTTGACTGTGCCAATTCATGAGCACCTGGGCAGATTTGGAAACTGCTATATGCACCTATGGGGGATTTGACTAGATTTAGTAAGCCTGCTTTTGACTATTTCAAATGGCATCCTTATGCATTTCAATCTCTCATGTAATTATTTATTGCAGCAGCCTATGACTTCATATGGTTGGATATCATACACTTATTCAATACAGATTAGTGTTATGCTCCAATTTTAGTCTCCTTTGTGTGTAAATTTGCATGTTTAATTAGTGATTTTGTGAGTGCAATTGATCTATCACCTGGGTTCAATTTTCACATGGTATCAAAGCCTTTGTAGATCGATTTCTCTCCTTCCATATTGCTATTGCAGGTTTGACATCTTGACTAGGAGCTATTTTGCAGACTGAAGGGACAATTTCTAAGCTATGGATCAATCTCAGAAAATCATCTTGACTCCATTTAATTTATTTGAATGGAATGCAGAGATGGAGATACTATTGAGAGAGAAATGTCTCTACAGGGTGACTATGGCAATTGAAGCAAAGCCCAATGCAGCTGCAGAGAAAATTAAATGGCACAACAGGAGGGATGAGGCTTATGGTCTCTTGTGTCTGAGCATATTCAGAGACCTCCTCTTCCATATTGATGGATTGACATCACCAAATGAAGTATGGGATAAGCTTGTAGAATTTTTTGTAAGATAGATGAGATGAGAGGACATCAAATCGAGAATGAATTGATCCCCTTGAGTCCCAGCAGCTTCGAATCCCTGCAACTCTACTTTTCCAAGTTTAAAGCCCTTGTTTTGCAGCTAAAACAACTTGGAACTGAAAAGAAGAAGGAGCAACTAGTTTTGACCATAATCTCGAAGCTTGGCCTTGACTATTCAGTGTTTGTTTCTACCTTCCATGCCACCAAGTTGATAGCTTGATACTAGAAGATACCTAAGCTTGTAGAGTTCATGGAATCCCTCACACAAGAACAAGATAAACTGGTGATGATGGGCACCATCAAACATTCTAAAGACCAAGCTCTGGTTGTTGGAGATTCAAGGGTGGATTCAAAACACAAGAAGAAAGATAAGAAGCCACCTAAGCAGAAGAGAGACAAGACCAAGTCTTGGGAGGAGCCCCAAGGCTCTAAGAAAAAATTCTAGAAGAAGAATAACAAAGGAGAAATGCGCAAGTGCGCATACTGCAGTAAGGGATTTCATCCTGAAAGCTACTGCATCAAGAAGTAAATTGACATGCTGACCCAATTTTTAGAGAAGAATAACATCTCCCTTCCTAATAGCTCAAAGAAGAGGGAAGGAGGATCAAATTCAGAAGACAGAGAGAGAGTTCATGCATTGGTTGCTGGCACATCAAGCTCACCTAGCTTCATCATAGACTTTGGAGTTTCATGACATATGGTTTCGACCAAGGAGGCATTCTCCTCTCTTGACATGTCGAAAGGTCCACCAATAGTGCTTGGAGATGACTCTCTCACTGACAATTTGGGCAAAGGAAGGATTGATCTTGACCATGGTAAGTTCAGCAATGTATTGTATGTTCCAAGTCTTGCCTCTAACCTCTTTTCAGTGTATCAGATGACCCATACAGGGTCTCTAAAGAAGGTCATATTATCCCCTGATGATGTTGAGATCATGGAGATCTCGAGTGGTAAAGTCATTGCAAAAGGAGTTGTAGATCACACTTCGAAGGTATACTGGTTTTCACATTTTCTACCCTACTCAAACCCCTCTGCTCTTCTGATTCATGCTAATGAGGCAAGCAAGCTTTGGCATGAAATAATGAAAAAGGTTGCTTTCATTGGTATTGAAATTCCAATAGTCGTATCAATAATAAATCTCCAACATCAACTTCACCTCAAACAATTACTAGTGTCGTGGTTTAACTTTCTCTTTATCCCACATGCAAAGTGGGGTGTGTTTGTTTTGAATTTTATATACACCAACCATTTTGATGAACGCTAAGGAAAAACATGTCAGATACATCTTGGGAGCTCATTTCTTGGGCTTTGTTCATAGGATTTTCTTGGTGGTCGTTGATTAGTGGGCATTTATGTGTAGAGTACCTCAAACATTAAGGAAAAACATGTGAGATACATCTTGGGAGCTCGTTTCTTGGGCTTTGTTTTGTTCATAGGTGGTCGTTGATTAGTGGGCATTGGGGCATTGATGTGTAGAGTACCTATTTGGAAATTGGGATTCACCCAATATACAAAATTAACTTTGGCTATTCTTTTTTAAAAATAAAATTTGGCTATTCTCTTTTAAAAATAAAAATTTGGTCTACAAATTTGATTAATAAATCACTATTAAGCCAAAATAATAATAAAATTCTTTTTTAAAAATAAATAAAAAAATAAACTTTGGCTATTTTCTTTTAAAAATAAATACAAAAATAAACTTTGGCTATTCTCTTTCAAAAATAAAACTTTGGTCTACAAATTTGATTAATAAATCACTATTAAGCCAAAGTAATAATAAAATTCTCTTTTCTTTTACCTAAAACATTCTTTAGAATTCTCTTTTAAAAATAAATATAAAAATAAACTTTGGCTATTCTCTTTTAAAAATAAAACTTTGGTCTACAAATTTGATTAATAAATCACTATTAAGCCAAAGTAATAATAAAATTCTCTTTTCTTTTACCGAAAACATTCTTTAGAATTCTTTTTTCTTGCAAATCAGGAAATATTTTGATAAATGATCAAGCAAACAAACCCAAAGTTGCCAAAGTTGCCAATAAAAGTTTGAAATTTAGAAATTGACAACAGTAATTTTCACAAAAAATAAATTAGTGCTAACATCTGGCTCCAATTAGGGATGTGGTACTCCCCGTGAGGTAGCAAAGATCCCCGTAGACCAAGTTTCAGATCCATCGGTTTGTTCCCAATCTTTCTTGAAACCCTCAACCTGCTATGACATGTAACCATCCACTGAAACCATTATGCAAACAAATCCCACTTTGTAACATGTAACCTATCACCAATTCATACTGCAACCTATAACATGTCACCCATCCATCCTCTGAAGACTGAAACCCACTGTAAACTACAAATTGAACTTCAAACTAAACTGAACTCATACTGAAATCAAACTAAAAAACTGTTGAAAATAAATGCTCGCCATGTCGAGCTTATTCAAACCTACCTACCCTACTTTACGGAGAACAAGTGACCAATTAAGTAAAATATGCTTTCCAATGAAGAAAACCAAGCAAAGTATCCCATAAACCAACTTCCTCATCATGCTTGATTAAAATCATACAATAAGAACATAATGGAAAGGCAACAATGATAGATGTGCTCTTTTTGGAAGAAACATAAACAACTATTTTGACTAAAAAATATTTATATATAATCAGCCACTAGATTATAAGAAGCATGCAAACCTTCAAAATACTCTGTCATCTGCTTGCTATAACAAGGATGTTCCTATTGTAACTTCTCTAGCACCTTGTCAAACTTTTTTTCAAAAGAACCTTGAAAGGAATGCTCATGACAATTTTCAAATGAGACATCCACAACTTGATTTAAAATTTTGGCATTCATAACTTCATTCTTTTCAAGTGTTTCAAAAGAAATATGTTTTCGTCCTTCAATAGAATCAAACAAACAAAGGATTTCTTAACATAAAAAGTCTGAATTTGAAAAACATGAAGAAACCTTCCATTGAGAACTCTCCTCCTTTTCTTCATGATTCAATTCCTCAACGCAAACTACTGGTTTTTCTATATGTTGGGATTGACTGCAATTTTTTTCATCCTTCTCATCATTCATAAACAAAGAGGGATTTGCATGCTCTTATAAATATTCAGGTGAAATTTGAGTTTGATAAACACACAAAGGTCTTTCTTCAACGCTTAATTCAAAGCCTGATTCCACTTTACTTACAATTTCAAAAAATGAACATGTGGAAGGACTATAAGACTGAAATTTTAGAGAATTAGAGTTCTCTATGTAATCAGCCACAAAAGTATTAGAACTTTGAAGAAATTGCTGCTGCAAAAGGGTATTTTCTGATTGGAAATGGGAAGCCCTTTCTTGTAACAAAATTTGGGAAGTTGAATAATATGAGGAAGGATTTGATTGATAGTCTCAACTTTCTTCTTGGTCACACAATGATTGACAAAAATGTTGTGAATTATCATCAATTTCAAGAAAAGAAATGTAGCTGGTTGAATTAGAATTTTTGCTTGTGTCCCTTTCAGTCAAGGAAGACATTATCAACTACTGGGAGTTTTCTTGAATATCATGGTGGCTGGTTTGTGTTTCTTTTTTTTAAAAATGAGTTTTCATGTAAAATTTCTAAAATCTCTTCATCCATAAACTCATCATCACCATACATGTTTTCCAAATCTTCAATGAAACCTTTAACATTCATGCAACAATCTTGAACTAGCAGCAAGGAAGGATATTGATCTTTAAAATATTCATGAAATACTGTATGAAAGTCTTTAAGGGAATATAAACTCTCTAATGGCAACCTCTCATATCACGATATTGGATCTCCTTCCAAACTAACCATGAACATTTTCATTAAATAATCCTCATACAATTCAACTCCAAGTATATGTATATGCATATGAAATCTAACGAAATGAAGGGCAGCATCATCACTTGTTTGATATTTGAATTTTGGAAGACATGTTTGCCAAAATACATTAGGTAGTCGATTCAGAAAACCTAGAATATGAGAAAGATTCATAGGAGCATACCTTGCAGATATAAAACTCATCTTGATTAATGAAGAAACTGAATCGGATCTTGACACTTTGCAACATTTTGATAGTGGGGTTGCCATAGGAAATTTTGAAAACTAGATTCTCTGAAGATGGATTCGCAAGGTGAAAAATGCACAACCTTCTTGATGTTTGACCGTTTTTCACTGTCAACAATCAAAACTGAAGCTTTCTCATTCATACCCAGGGAAGATTTGAACCCCCGTTCCCCACCAACAACTCCAATATGTTAGCACTCAAAATTTACCCAAGATGTAAAATGTAGATCCCAAGGTAACCACATAACCACTTTAGATTGTATTCTTAACTTATATATTCAAAGATAGATCTCTCACTATATACAAGTTTTCTCACTTAAGGTATTCAATCAATGACTTTCAAAAGGTCTGGTTTCTGGTAGAACCACTTATATTATGAAACAAGAACTCGACACAGTTCTCGTTTTTCTCTCTCCTAATTTTAGTGGCTATTTTTACCTCCATTTAAAAAATAGTTGATACCAGTATCACACATTTTCTTTTTAAGGCATTTTTTCGGCCTTTGGATAATCTTTGTCCTAAAATATTATTACTTTCTATTTTCAAGTGTGTTTTTTAGACATTTAACAAAATAACATACCTTTAGAAGCAAGTTATATTAAAAAACATATACATTTTGTAATTTTTACTTTAAAATAAGACATTTTTATAGGAAAAATAATACTTTTTTATTGACAAAATTCTAAGAAATTCTAGAAAATAAAGACATTTACAACCATTTTCAATGGATTTTCATAGATTTTTTGTATAAAAATTATATTATTTCATACTATATTCCAAAATTTTACGATTCACATAAATTCAAGAAAAAATATGTTGTATATTTGTAAATAACATGTTAAAAACATTATATATAGAAATTTTGTTTCGAAAATAAAGTCTAAAAGTAAAAAAATTACTAATATATCTTATCAAAAAGTTGTCAATTTAACATTTTCTTCAAGACATTAAACTAATCAACAATATCATGTAGGACAAATTCTTCATCAAAATTGGAATTTTTTGGAGCTTGGATTTCTTGAGGGACATCAATTTCCTCTTCCATTGGGCCTTCTATGTATGCAAAATCCCCAAAGTGCTCCTTTCCAAACATCCCTCCCAATGGTGGTTGAGGCTCTTTTGACATCTTCTCCACAAGTGTTTCACTAAACTCTTTTTTCTTCAAACCAATTTCTTCACAGAACTTAAATACCAAGAAAATAATTTCTCTGTAATGAGAATATGTATGGTTGTGGATCTGACTTCACCATTCAAGAATATATTCACCAAATGGATATGTGCAAATTTTATTCTAGCTATGATTTCATTATTTACTCAACAATTCTTATAGGAACTAAAATATTTTCTATCATCTCTGATAGGTCCCAGCCTTAGAACTTCCAGGTGCTTGAGATAACATATTATCGTAATCCCAGGCTCCTTGCATCTATGGATGTTGAGCATATCATTTGTTAAAGCACATTATATTACTCTACATAATAACCAAATTGGCCAAGATTGCAAAGTTTTGCAAATAACCTTCAAAGTTTCACGTGTTTTCCAGTGCAAATGCATGTTTGGGATAATACCTCCAAACATTTCACACCACCTTTCGCAATTAATAAATCTGAACTCTGTTCAACTTAAATAATATTAAACTTGACTCTTTTCTGTGGGCGGAATGAATTTAACCCATTGATCTATTAACCAATCCAAGGATGGACTTACATGTGTGTTAACATACCTTCCAATATAAAATTTTGCCAAATTTTAAACCATTAACTTCGCTGCACTTTCCAGCAGCGGAAGTTTTTTAAACTGTTGATCAATTTTCCAAAAACTGTGATGTGGACTCATGTTCTGGATTTGCATGCCCATATAAGAATTCCTCTGATTTTAAAATTTTGTTTTCCCGTGCATGTTGATGTAGTGGAATCCATATGATCTGTCTATCTATTTTCCAAAACATTACGGTATCAACAGGTGTTTTTAATTTCACCAGGAGCATCTAAATTCCGCAATGCCTCAAAAAAATAGTTTGTTTTCTTCTCTATCCAACGGAATGTTTCTGGTTCGTTGGATGTTGTCTCTCATTAACTTGCATCGTTGATCCATACTTAACTGTACAAGCATTTAAAAATAAATTCTTTGAAGAAATGCCTTTCATCTGCGCAACTCTCTTTCCTGTGTTTGACCTGCTCAGAGTTTTGCAAACCTCTCCAAGTACTCTGCTACTAGAGCTCATTAGCGGAAATATACCCAATTTCTTCCAACGTCTCTCTTTTCCTAGAACTGAGAAAAACCCCATTCAATAACTTGCGGAAGTTGGAGTAACCCTTCTGGATAATGCCAATGTAGGATTCGCACCATATAGCTCCGTTTAATATTCTTACTAATGCCCAATTTTAACAAATTCAAATTTCAATGTTATCTCTGATTTCATTAATTCCTAGTAACTTTCCTCTCCTGCCATTTCTACAGCTTTGGATATTTCTTCTATCATTTGATCATTGGGGGTATACATTCTAGCAATGTCATTTTAAAGAGAAACCACTCAAGTTGTAGTTAGGGTTGCAATATCAACCACCTTATCAACTCCTTGTTTATATGCATAAACCAATGCATCTGCCAATGTCAACCTACCCCATGGTAAGAGGAGGCTTAGAAACGCCATAACCATTTGCAATGACACCACCCTGATATTGCAATGAAGCATTTCACTAAATGAAGAGATAGTAAAAACTTTGATTTCACCGAATTTCCTTACAACAATAATGCTATTTGCTTATTAATTTTAGTGTCATGCTCACAATAATCTGTGGAAATTAATTTAATATTCTTCCATTTCATTCTCGTCATTGTCTTTAGTCTTGAAGATAAGACGCAAGTATGCATTAGTCAAGTATCTTTTGAGATTACAGTTTGTTTATATAACCCTCTCCAAATGATCCTTTGTCATATATTCCTCCAATGGATATCTTCGAAGAGCAAGATCAAAATGATTTTTACAAAACCAGGATCCAACGCATTCTCCCTGTCTTCTCAATCTTCACCAAAAACATGATTTTAAGATGAAAAATTATTAATGGATTCAATCGAATAATTTTGCCAACAATACGAGCTCATCTATCAACCATGATATACATAATGAAAAATTTCGCTTTCATTGGTATTTAAAGTCCAATAGTCGTATCAATAATCAAATCCCCAAAATCAAGTTCACCTCAATCGATTACTGGTGTCGTGGTCTAACTTGCTCTTTATCCCACATGCAAAGGGGTCCTATTTATTTTGAGTTTTATACACACCAACAATATACCTGCATAATTAGGAATGATATGTGTATTATTCCTTGGGAGATCTGCACTTGTGATTTACTGGTGGGATTTGCTTGGTAGTCGTTGATGTGTAGAGTACTACATTGGAAAAGATCTAATTGCTACGTTGGAAAAGATCTAAGTGGTTGGGCTTGACTTGATTTGTGTTTTATAAAAATAAACTTTGACTATTCATTTTTAAAAATAAATAAACCCTTGAAAAGATCTAAGTGCTACGTTGGAAAAGATCTAAGTGTTGGGCTTGACTTGATTTGTGTTTTATAAAAATAAACTTTGACTATTCATTTTTAAAAATAAATAAACCCTTGAAAAGATCTAAGTGTTGGGCTTGACTTGATTTGTGTTTTATAAAAATAAACTTTGACTATTCTTTTTAAAAAATAAATAAACCCTTGGTCTATAAATTTGATTAATAAACCACTATTAATCCAAAATAAGAAAACCATTTCCTTTTCCTTTTCCCAAAACATCCTTTAGAATTATATAAACTTTCACTATTCTCTTTTAAAAATAAATAAACCCTTGGTCCATAAATTTGATTAATAAACCACTATTGATTCAAAATAAGAAAAACAATTCCTTCTGTTTTTCCCAAAACATCCTTTAGAATTCTTTCTTCTTGCAAACAAGGAAATATTTTGATGAATGACTATTCTCTTTTAAAAATAAATAGACCCTTGGTCCAAAATTTGATTAATAAACCACTATTAATCCAAAATAATAAAAAAATTCCTTTTCTTTTTCCCAAAACGTCTTTTAGAATTTTTCTTTCTTGCAAACAGGGAAATATTTTGATAAATGACCAAGTGAACAAACCTATAGCTTCCAAATTGCTAATAAACATTTGAAATTTAGAAATTGACAACACCAATTTCCACAAAAAATAAATTAGTGCTAACAACGATGGCCGCTTATGACTTATGTCTATTATCCCTATTCATGGCCATTGTACTATTATGTATCTAAGCTTCTATACTTCATATTTGCAGTCATATGCAATGATCTATCATTATATTATACTGATGAGTGGCTGGTTTTTCCACCTTGGTCTTCATTACTCCACTCCTAGGACTATTATAATGTATTTCTTCCATCATATACCCCTCAGACCTCATACAATAGGGGGCATATGTTATAGCATTATTTTTCACAACTAATACATCATGATTTGATGGCCTCTCTATCTCCCTATGTAGACTCATTTTATTCCATTCTCTCACTATTACCTTGATGCTCCAGTGGAACCCCTTAAAATAAATAAATAAATATATATATATATATATATGGGTCACAAGTCTACAACCCGTGTATACGCATCTTGCACCACGGTCACTCGCATACATTATAATTATGCTCAAGAAATAACAAAATTTGGAGTTTTCACCATCAAGTAACGAATGGCTTGATCCTTGGCCTTCCATATGCTGGGAAATGCTTCCATTCCATCCTTCACTTCCCACTGAGGGGATATATATTGAGCTACTATGAAGCATTAAAGGAGGAGAACTTGTGAGAGAAAATATACTATAGTGAGATTGTGCCCCATTATTGTGTACTTGAGTATGTACCCCTTTTCCCTTGAAGAAACCATTAATGCTCTTTCCGAATCTTTTCTTTGTCTCCGTGGTCTTTCCTTTATATGGAGGATTGAAGTGGTGGAGGCCCAGGTGGAGGGACTCGGTTTCTTGATTTCAATGAGGGTCTGATAGAGGTTGTCATTTGTATCTTTGTTTACAATAATAGAAATATCCATTTCTTGGCCATTACATGTGTAACTATGAATATTTGTATCCATGGATGTAGTTACTTTACTTACATGTTGGAATTGAATATGCTAGATTAGACTCTAACACTTTACATATATCATGATTGTATGTTTCTTTGTAGCTGACGATGAAATGTAGGTACAACTTTGATGAAAATCTCAATGAGGACTGTCTTCAAATGCTCGGAATAAGGTGCGGTTCTTATCCCTTGGTGTTAGTTTCATTTATATCTTTAGCATGTTTAGAAATGTATTGATTTCTAGCATCATATTGTCTATTGTGGTCCAAACTATACTATATTGAGATTGTGCCCCATTATTGTGTACTTGAGTATGTACCCCTTTTCCCTTGAAGCAAACATTAATGCTCTTTCCAAATCTTTTCTTTGTCTTCATGGTCTTTCCTTTATATGGAGGATTGAAGTGGTGGAGGCCCAAGTGGAGGGACTCGGTTTCTCGATTTCAATGAGGGTCTGATAGAGGTTGTCATTTGTATCTTTGTTTACAATAATAGAAATATCCATTTCTTGTCCATTACATGTGTAACTATGAATATTTGTATCCATGGATGTAGTTACTTTACTTACATGTTGGAATTGAATATGCTAGATTAGACTCTAACACTTTACATATATCATGATTGTATGTTTCTTTGTAGCTGACGATGAAATGTAGGTATAACTTTGATGAAAATCTCAACAGGGACTCTCTTCAAATGCTCAGAATAAGGTACAGTTCTTATCCCTTGGTGTTAGTTTCATTTATATCTTTAGCATGTTTAGAAATGTATTGATTTCTAGCTTCATATTGTCTGTTGTGGTCCACCCCAAGCCATAGGAACTTTTCTCCCAAAAAATCTATTTCGAGGTCTTGTCACTTAGATAATTATCAAAAAATAAAAGAAGCTATTTTTTTTTTTAGAAAAATAACACTGTACTAGTACTACTTATTATCTACATGTTTTCAATTTTTTGTATATTGGTTACATCATTTAGACAATGAAATGTTGCACCAACAAGGAAATATACCTTATAATTTTCCATAAAACATAAAATGTCAATGTTAAAAAAAATCATAATAGAGCTAGTTACAAAAAAGTTTAATAAATGAAAGGTTAATATATTCAGAAAGGTATTTTGATTCCCTACATTTTAGTTTATTTTAGTGAAACCGAGATTCATTATGTAGGTGTAATGAAATAGACATGAAAGATGACAGATGTATGGTTTTCTAGTTTTCCATTGCTTCTAACATGTAAAAAGGGACCATCATTAGATTCCACACACCCATTGAGAAAGAGCGAATTGGGTAACACCATTTTCAAGGGATGCAAGTGTTGTTTGAAAAACATCCTTATGTGCATGGCTCTATTTAACCACTATAATGTAATATAAATATTAGAAAAAAATAGTAAAGGTTGTGATGGATTTTTTAAATATTGGTTATGTACAAGTAAAGAAATCATAATATATTCAAAAAATTTGTATAGTAAGTGTTGGCCTACTTTTCCTCACTCTCATGATCCAGGTTCAATAGACCCACAAATCCAACAAAACACCCAAAGACATCAGCTCGACAGAGCAAGATCAGCCAGAAACATCGGCAAGGAAAGTGTAGTCTTACCTGAGTTATATTAATGTGTAACTGCCAGAACCATGTTTTCGCAGTCGATGAGGGATTATAGTCCCTTGGCACGCAGCCAAGGTGCTCGATAGAGTCAAAAGGATGGAGCATTTTACAAGCTTGAAAATGGCGCAATAGTGCAACACAGCCAGCATGCGACACAACCTTTCCTTAATAGCTTAAAAACTGGCACAACTATGCGACACAGATGATTCCTTAATAGTAAATAACAATGGTGTGACAGTATTACAACTTAACTATTTTAAACATGAGATAGTACAAGATGCTTCGACAATGTTTTTGTCATTCATTCATTCAACTTCTTTTCTTAATATTGTGACTTCCACTTAAACTAAACATAAATAATGCAAGATAAGAAAACATTCAACATTCACAGTCACATTCAACGATACAGGAAAGAACGTGGAAACCCATATGGGTAAAAACCACCAAGGTGCTCTTCATCTTGCATGAGAAATATATGGAACCTTGCAGACTTTTTTGGGATATGTCTTTTTAGTTTAGACTCTTTCTTTCTTTCTTCTACAACTACTGATCCGCACACAGCCTGGATCAACTCTTCTACTCTACTATCTATGCACTCAACTGCATAATGACTCTCACAAAACGGTCTACACACACAGTTGTAGATCCGCAGCTCAACAACCTTCTACTACTATTCGACTTCTCTCAAATTCCTTCAAGTATTTCCTACTTACTAACAACCAACTAGCTGAATCCTTATACAGAACATGTTCCTCCTATTTATAGACTTTACAAGACTGCCTAGGGTTGACTAAGTACGGATTAGTTATTATAGATATAAATAGCCACAAAAACGTCTTTCATTACATTTGTACATGCCATAACTACCCGCAGAAACATCCTTCATTACATTTAACAAGCTGTTATGGAGAGAAATTCCTATGGCTTGGGGTACCACAACAGACAGCTAGACTCCAGAAATCAATCTTTCCCAATATGCAATAGAAATAAAAACATCTAACACTAAAGGATCGAACCTCATACCTTATTTCGGACGGTTGAAGTAGATCCCCGTTGATCTTTCCAATCTTCAGCTTGAATTGTTATAACACATCCTCAACAACAAGTAAACAATACAAGCATACTATATTTCATGGTGTTAGATCTATTCTAGCATATATAATCAATAATGTAAAAGCATTTGACATATTCCAATGGATACAATATTCATTCAAATACACATTACTTGACAAGAAAAGATATTTCTATTAATATGAATCAGAGATTACAAGTGACAACCTCTAACGGCACGTCTGCGAACTGAAGAAACTGAATCCCCCACTTGGGCCTCCACCACCTCAATCCTCCATCACTTCGATAGCAAGCTTACTAGAAAAAGGCAAGCTTGGGAAGAACACAACAGTGCTCCAAGGGACAAAGGGATGCAGACTCAAGCATAAGTTCTGGCAACAATGGACTATAGTTTCGTTACTCTCAATTCTCTCTTATGCTTTCAATGTACCAAGGGGTTCCTTATATAGCTCTTCAAAGGGATATTGAAAGGTCGAATCCATGCAATCTCAAGGCATATGGAAGGCCAGGAGTCATACGAGTCGGATCCAATTCAAGGAAAACTCCAAAAGGATTTGGATTATGCACACATCCCGATGTACGCGACTATAGGGGTCATATCCGCGTATGTACACGGTTATCGGGGAAAAAGCCGTGTATATCACTTTTCTTATGTTTTTAGGGATGATCAAGGATACATCAAAAGACAAAAAATGGTCCATAGGGGCTAATGAGTCTGCAGCGGGACAGGGGAAGGCCATACAATGTGTGATTCACCTAGTGTGGTGAAATCCGCTATAACAGATGCCCCCTAATGTATGAGATCAGAGGGGTTATGCGATGGCCGAAATACATTATAAGACCATCCCAGAAGTGGAGTGATGAAGGTACCCAAATGGAAGACCAGCTACCCAATCAACATAGTACACTAATACAACTCTACACATAACTGCAAATACATATAGTAGTCCCGGATACATAAGAGTACAATGGCCATGAATAGGAATGAAACATGATAGCACGTATGTGGTCATCGCCATGTACAATATACATAGATCAGAATCTCCATGATGAAGATATACAAAGGACCATGATCTCCACAAAGGCTGAAGATATACAATAGATCAAGATCTCCATAGTGGCTGGAAATGTCTGACATATACTGGAACAAGTCACGAGAGCTGAAATCTCATGAACACTGGCACGATCAAGGAGGTAGCATATAAGAGATGCCACCAATCTGGAAGGTCTTCTACACAAACCACTACGAGTACATGTCTTACTATGCGAATAGAGGTGTCGAGGTCGAACATAGTAGTCCATTGTCTGATTACCGGTCATTGATGTATACCGTTAATAGATGCGAGATCACCCACCGATAATGAAAATGGGAATCAAGGTACTAGAGTGCAAACTAACAAGTGTGAATAAATGTGTTGAGGTCGAACACTTGAGAGAATCCATCGATCAAGGGACATTGATGTATTCCCAAAATTGTAGATGGCGAGAGAACCTGCCACTGATGACTGCAAGTCTCAAGGCACTCAAAATGACTCTAGACTCCAATCCCAGAATAAATGATCTGAAGTCGATGGGATGAAATCCACTGGAAGGAGGGAATTAGGGCATCCCTTATCATCCAACACGAGGTACTCAGCAAAGCTGTATAATGTGGAAGGACTCGATCATAAGGTGCACGAACCAGTAACTGTACTGGGAATGGCCGACATGCAAAGTCAAGATAACTGCGGAATGGCCGACTCAGGTTTCAACTTCCTTCGAACAAGAGCATAACGATGTATGGTGACTGAATGAAGGTAGCATAGACTCGATATACCAACTGGGACATCTCTATGATGCAGGAGGCATCAATAAAGGCTCCATAGGGACTGGAAGCATAACCAGTCGGTGGAGATAAACTCAGATAAATGAGTACAGCTCCTAAATTCAAACTATAACCCAACCAATGGATGTGATATATAGTGCTCTGTTCGAAGGCGACACGACTCGACAGCTGCCAAAGATAATATCTTTTCTTGTCCGGATTTTTGGTTTTTTGATTTTTTTTTTGGGGACTTTTTTAGTTATTTGAAAAGCTTGAAAAAAGAATAAACTAGCTTTATAGTTACAAACTAGGAGGAGACGAGTGTCATAAGGGCAAAAAAACTAGTTCCAAGCAATGGAACATACCTATGCTCAATGCAAGGATACATGTGTAGGATATCAACACTCGGGGGAAAATACCCTCCCGGTAAAAAGGGAAGATCAAGCTGCGAAGGATATAAAAAATGGCTCTGCATGGCTAGACATGAGACAAGCTCGGGCTATATAGCTGAAACGCAATGTCAGGGGAGCCGGCATAAAGCTCAATAAGGCAGGCAAAGCTCATGATAATGCATCCACAACTTGATACAAGGGAGTCCGGAACGAACATGGCCAGCATAAGATCAAGAGGAGTATGAGGCTCTTGCGAAATTTCATGGCAATACTATACAACGGACTCCCACACCCTAAAAGGAGAAACATCGGCATGGGCACCAAATACAAATAAGGCGCTAACTAGGGTACCCATGTAAGGTGAGGCTCTACCACTCATATCATGCCACTTCTAAAGCAACAAAGAGGTTCCGTGACATAATAGAGTGGGTTCGTACCTAAGGATATAGTGACATGGTCATAAGGTCATGCAAAATGTAAACGGATGTGAAATCCTAACCTATATGCCAGTTCAGACATGATACCTGTGATAGGCATGAACGGGTCGAAACCTCATAGAGAGTGTACAAAAATTGGACCCTACATGACAACCATATTAGTCCAAAGCAACCCAAAATAGTCAATAAAGAATCCAAACTATAGGATATAGGGAGGAATGATCATGACACATGCACCCAAAGGAAACAATGCGGTGAACGATGGGTCATAAAAAGGAAAGTAAGGTGTAGAACCAACATTCATGCATCCACTACCACCCCCATGAGGGTGACCACCGGTGTAAAGACTGAGCGAAAGGAGTCAACATCCTCCACAAATGGAGTAGAGGAAAGAATGTGACAACTTCAAATCTATGAGCATGGTAAGGGGTTGTGATGCCCCCAAGTCTAACACCAGGGTCTGTACTAGGACTAAGGATGGGTGATAAGATACCAGGCATGTCGAAAATAAAAGGACCCAAACTCAAGAGAGTATAAATATACTCAAGTAACCACGATCCCAAAGGTCAACTAGCGCACAAAGAGCACACTCCTAAGAAAATCTACAGCCAAAATACAAGCAAACTAAGGGGAGGATATGTGAGCTCCCGAATGCAGCAGGTATGTCTCGCTTAGGAGAGGCCCAAAACTCCCATACACTATAAGCAGAGGTACGTAACCAATTATAGTGGCCCTCATCTTCAACGCATAAAGTGACTGTGCTGTCCGACCTCTACCTAGCCGGGACACATGTAGAATAACCTCTACAAGTACCCCCTTAATATCCTAGGTAAGGTCACTAAGGTCACCTCAATATAATCAAAGCTCAGGTGAACAGTCGCAGGCAGGATTGACCGTATGGGCAGGGTAGCAAAGCATGAAACTCTCGAAAGAGCCCCCAGATACGAATACAATCCTGGAAATATCGTCGGTGCTACTCAGTTATGACTAGGGGTCATCCCAATCAAAAACCGCTCACACTGCCTTGTGCTTAACTCCCGTTTGAGAGGAGGATCCTGAGAACGATGGTTATACCAAGGATTTCACACACTCCCTAGACAGACACCTATATGTTGTTGTTTAGTGATCTTGGAGAATTAACTTACAATGAACTATTCCAAGATCCTAAAACCTAAGCTTTTTGGTGCACCCTAGAAAAGAAAAGAGTGTAATTCATTTTAATTTAGCGTTGATTTTACTTGGCTGTAATTACTCAAATGGAAATGGCCGTGCAACTAATGACATTATGACTCAGCAATGAAATAAATATGCACACCATAACAAACAATGCTAAGTGCAATCTTTGTCAAATGAAAAATAGGGTATGCCACTACATGAGATGCATAAATATATATTCCTTTCCGAATGCCAATGCAATCCTTCCTATATGAAATCCTAAACACAACTCTCATCCAAGCAATCCAATGTAAGTACCTCCTCAAATCCATATCTAAGATGCAACTACATTGTATTTTTCAATATAAAAGAATGAAAAATGCAATAAAAGTCATCTAAAACTCTTAGTCTCTGCAGCAAGTATAAAAGACAAGCCCAGCAAGACACCAAGACAAAAAGAGCAATGCACTAATGGCAAAACAAAAAAGGATAAATGACTAAAACTACTTTCAAAGAAAAATCAATGAAAGAGCGGTCTTTGGTCACAAAAGAAACATCCAACAGAGAACATCAGACCCAAGGAAGACCCAACCACACTCACAACCCACCCAGCAACTTCCCACAACATCAGACTCACCAAAAGGGAGGATGTACGTGACTGTATAAAGAACAGTTGCGTATGTACGCAACTTTCAGCCAAAAATCCGTGTATGTACGCGACTTTTAGCCAAAAACCCGCGTATATAGAGAAGGCAGTGGTAAAAAGTAGGCTAAGGCCAAACCAATAAAGGGGAGTGTCAATGGACAAACATACTATAAAATGTGACACAGAAATAGAGAGAAATCAAGAGCAAGTCAATAATATCAAGCCCATTGTTGCCCCCAAAGGACAACTACTAGGAACTCCCCAGCAGAGTCACCAATTCTATTACGGAGAGAAATTCCTATGGCTTGGGGTACCACAACAGACAACTAGACTCCAGAAATCAATCTTTCCCAATATGCAATAGAAATAAAAACATCTAACACTAAAGGATCGAACCTCGTACCTTATTCCGGATGGTTGAAGTAGATCCCCGTTGAGCTTTCCAATCTTCAGCTTGAATTGTTATAACACGTCATCAACAACAAGTAAACAATACAAGCATACTATATTTCATGGTGTTAGATCTATTCTAGCATATATAATCAATAATGTAAAAGCATTTGACATATTCCAATGGATACAATATTCATTCAAATACACATTACTGGATAGGAAAATATATTTCTATTAATATGAATCAGAGATTACAAGTGACAACCTTTGACGGCACGTCTGTGAACCGAAGAAACCGAATCCCCCACTTGGGCCTCCACCACCTCAATCCTCCATCACTTCGATAGCAAGCTTGCTAGCAAAAGGCAAGCTTGGGAAGAACACAATAGTGCTCCAAGGGACAAAGGGATGTAGACTCAAGCATAAGTTCTGGCAACAATGGACTATAGTTTCGTTACTCTCAATTCTCTCTTATGCTTTCAATGTACCAAGGGGTTCCTTATATAGCTCTTCAAAGGGATATTGAAAGGTTGAATCCGTGCAATCTCAAGGCATATGGAAGGCCAGGAGTCATATGAGTTGGATCCAAGTCAAGGAAAACTCCAAAAGGATTTGGATTATGCACACATCCCGATGTACACGACTATAGGGGTCATATCCACGTATGTACGCAGTTATTGGGGAAAAAGCCGCGTATATCACTTTTCTTATGTTTTTAGGGATGATCAAGGATACATCAAAAGACAAAAAGTGGTCCATAGGGGCTAATGAGTCTGCAGTGGGACAGGGGAAGGCCATACAATGTGTGATTCACCTAGTGTGGTGAAATCCGCTATAACACTAGCCACAGAAATGTCCTTCATTACATTTATCACAGGCCATAACTAGCTATAAAATCTGTCCTTTTGTCTTTCATCGACTTGACTCCTATTGTCTTCCTAGCCTATTGCTTTCTATTCTTTACTCTTCTAACTACCTCTTTCCATCCGTTACTCTTCTACCTTCTCATAGGTACGCTTTTCCTTCATCTCGACATTCCTCATCATAGCTTTCTCTCTTTTGTGCTTCCTTTCTTTCCTTTACCTCTTCATCCTTGTCACACGACTATTTTTCCTGTCTATTCTTGTGCTTATATTTATTCCTTGTGCTCTTTCCTAGCATAACAAGCCCCCAACACTCACATGTGGCTCATCCCGAGCCACTAAGCAGGTCTATGGTTCTAGCGCTGGTTGCGCTACAGGACCAACCTTATCTCAAAATTCTTTCAAAATGCCTTCTACCTAGGCAACCTCTTGCCCTACTTCCTATGCTTACTTCTCTAATTGTTTGACACAGTCAGAGCTGATATGTTCCAATGGTTCTGCTTCCAATGAGTGAGTTATAGAGTTTCTGATGTAGAAGTTGAAGGAGCCTTGTAACTCGTTCTGCTTTTGACTAGTGCACTGTAAATTCATCATTTCTTTTTTGATCTTGGTCGCAGAGAGTTTTGACTTGCTGCTGCAATTGCTTCAACTTGGCTACCTTTGTAGTCTTTTCTTTGATCAACATCTTCTTAATGTCATCCTTAATCGCAATTATCTTTAATTTAGTTTGGCGCGCATCCTCTTTGATTTCTCTACGACTTCATCTTCTAGGAGCAATTCCCATGCCTCACATACTACGTCAATTTCTTCCTTGCAGAGTTTTTCTCCTTGCTTAATTCGTTCAATAGCTTCAGATGTTGTTTTCCTGCGCTCTTCGATCACTTCAGGAGGTGTACTTGGTCATTGCTACTGTTTAATCTCTTTGACCTGTTTCCTTAGGTATGTCGCAATCTTGGATAGTCATTCTACCTTGATGGCTACATCTACATCTTCTTGGCCTTCTTCCATGGGGAACTCTAATACTGCGCCTCTTATGGATTTAGTGAGTGCAAGCCACATGCAAGTTGGCTTTGTTCATGCGCAAATATGTCCCAGGGTCATTTGCTTGATGCAGGAGACCCGTTATCAATGAAATGAGCTCGACATCGACATAATATGGTTTGTCGAGCCATAAATAGCCTCCATGGAAGTAGACCATGAGCTGTCTCACGTATGTGCTCACTTGTTTACTTTGGCCAAAATGTGGCATTAATAGTAAATTAATGAGGCCCATTCTTTCTACACCTTGAGCCCACTCCATTAGGACTACAAGTTGTAGTGCAGTAGGCATGGCTGGAAGAGTGACCATGTACATGTTTCTTTTCGGGTCCGCTTGTTTACACGTATTATTATCTTCAAATTGTAGTTTCAACAGCTTCGAGATAATTTTCATTAAGAGTGGCACTCCAACAGGGATTTGGGGTGCAACCAAGGAGGAGCACACTTTCATTGGGAGCTTCACTTCAGGCACCTCTTCTCTCCTTGGCCGAACATATGGCGGTAATAGGTTTTGCTCTTCTACAGTGGTGTTTTCTTCTCTTCACAGTGGCGAAGCTGGTGTGTCCTTGGTGGCCTTACGCTTTAGGTTAGGATTCTCATTTAGCACCCGTACTCAGGGACGTGACGTTCTTGGTATGTATGTGGTTGACTCAAATGGTCGCAGACCTATAGCTGATACATTGACTAGTGGATTCTAGACTAGGGTCGACGCAGGGGCCGAACTGGTAGTAGGAACTGTCTGGGTAGGTGACTGCACCATTATTTCTGGTTCTTGATGGAGTTTCTCTGTCTACGACGATGTGATTTCTTCAACTATCAGGAAAGGTGAGGCAAGGGTAACGGCATACTATTCACTGGTACTAGAAATTGAAAAGACCATTAGCTTCGTCTCTCACAGTTACAAACTTTGGTTCGCTCTTCTTCTCTCTATGAAAGTAAAATAATCCTTGACAATGAAGGCTCATATTTATAGGCATGCACTTGTCCTGCATGTGATCATTCAATGGTAGATCAACGTCTTTCAATCACATGGGATTCCCATTCGATGCATTGTAACATTAACTCACATAATTGAGTTATGATCTGTACGTGTCAGGGTAGTTATGGTGAGGATAATGGATGGGACCAAAAAACATGCTGTCATTTTCCTCGAACTTGTCAAATTAATGACGCCTCACTCTCATTACCGCTTAAATATTTTTGGGTATCCAAGATTTAATGATGTCCAACTTCCCACTCTCGCTCTTATTGTGATTTTCATACTTCTGTCGCAGACGTGAAACAGAACAATTTCCTTTTCTCTTTTATTTTGTTTATGTGTCACAGCCATCATGGTAAGGATTAAACTGGCTACCATTTTTCATTCCTGCGATCGGTGTCCCATCCATCTTATGCAATTCCAGTGCCCATGTGTCAATGATGTGTGCGACCACATATGGCCCAATCTAACGTGTCTTCAATTTCCCTGGATTCTTCAAATTTTTGTTGTCGTACAACAAAACAAGTCCTCCAACTTTGAAATGCTTAGTTCTAATATCGTGATCATGCCATGCTTTATGCCTTTGCTTCTCTATGTTTTGATGAAATCTTGAGACAAAACATTCCTCCTCCATTTGAACAAGATGTGACAACCTTTTCTCGACGGTATCTACATTGTAAATTCTGTTAGTATAGCAATCCTCAAGCTTGGCACAATATATTCCATTGGCACAATAGCTTGTTGTCCATACTGTTGGAGTCATTACCCAACCCACACACCTATTTGGTCAATTTTTGCATAATTAACCACTATCCTAAGTTTATTGACTCGAATTGGCATCAACATCAACACACCATGAGATCAACATGATCACACCCACACACTCCTTCAATCAGGGAGTCCAACTAATACTTCTCCTTCAATAAGGGAGGCTAACTAGGATTCCTCCAATTAGGGAGCAATTCTAGGGTAATCTGAGTGTCATAAGTGCACCAATTAGTTAACTGAATGTTGTTTCACCTAAAAATCAATTAAGCTGGGTTGTAAAGGTGCCTCCCTCGAGTCATTGTTTTTTTGGGGCCTATTTGGTTGAACTGGAGTGAGTTAATGCACCTCCAACAACTTCCGATGACTAGTATTCATTCAATTCACTTCATCCGAGCTTACTGGAGTTAGTGATGCGCTACCACCTACTAATTGACATGTAGTGACATGTAGTTAAGTTACATTCAGTTAGACTCAGTCATTTATTGCACTCCGATTCAGTTAGGACTCAGTTAGAGTCAATCATGGCTGTCTGAATTAGATTAAGCCATTAACTAAACCTACAACCTATTCATACTAAAAATAATAAAAAGAATTTGTTACCAAATTTACTAAGTTCCAATAAGATTAAAATGGGCTCGATAAATTAGGATGTGGACCATTTTTCCGAGAGACTGGAATTGTTAAAATGAAAATATCAACTAAGATTCATGACAAGAATAGAAAAGGAATTAGTTACCAAATTTATTAAGTTCCGCTAAGATTAAAATGGGCTTGATAAATTAGAATGTGGACCATTTTTCCGAGAATGGAATTGTTAAAATGAAAATATCAACCAAGATTCATGTCAAGAAAAAAAAAAAAATCTGAAAGCATATAACTATTAGTCAACTCTTCCTAACAAACTGCCTCTTTCTTCGGTTATTACACATTTCCACTAAGTGTGTAATAACTAAAAGTTGCACCTGAATAGGTAGTTCCTTATGCGGAGTTGACTATTCTTTCCAGATTTTGGACCTTTCCGGGTAATTTAAAAAAAAAACCACTATTTTTCATATTTTAAACTATATTTAATTGAAAAAAGAATTCAAAAGCCCTCAAAACCTTTGAACATCACTGCCAAACAGACCAATACATAAAACATTTAACTTATTGTTTAGGTTCTCGTGAGAAATTTCTCCGTTTGTACACCAATTGCACGGCCTACTTAACTACCCATCCCATCTTCCTTTAATGTTTCCACCACTTTGTTGAGAAGTTATGATGTGAAGTTTCTCGGCTTCGACACCAATTGCACCGACTACGCCTTTAAATACCTACGCCATTTAACATTCCCGTCGTTGCGTCAATCCATTCAGATTTTGCTCTTTTCATCTGCTGTGCTGTGCTGTGGTCTGAGTAAATCGAATTTACTTCAAGTTTTGCGAAGAAGAAAAGATGGTGAAGGAAGTAGAAGGTCGGATTGATGTCGAAGGATGGGCTGCCATAGACGACTCAGGCATTCTCTCGCCCTTCACTTTCACTCGCAGGTCCGCTCTCTCTTCACTTTTATTACTTCTATTGGTAGTTAATGTCGAAATAAGGGACGATTAAAGATGTTTTGCAAGAGTTTTAGACTGCCGCTTTTTGCTCGTTAGTTGTGACCTATCTATTATTAAATTCCAATATGCAATCCTGGTTGTTTAAATCAGTAATTGTTTGATAGTTTTTGGTGTTCGACAGTCTCAGCTTTGTATTTACCCTTTTTAGTTTATTTCCTACAGTTATGTTGGAAGGTTTCGACGTTGTTGACTATTTAGTGTTTTTGGTTTTAAAAATATTTTTAACCTGTAACTTGGCAATGTTTGATGGTTAGAAAGTGAGAAGTTGCATCAAACGCTCCCCGGTGATGTTGAGCTGGATTTCAACATCGATCCCTTGAAATGGGATGTGGGAAGAACTATGCTTCTGATGTTTTTTGGAATTCCGAACATTGATACTTTGAAATTGCACGTTTTGAGTGTCGGTATTCAAATCTTCTGCTTTCTCCGGGCAGTCTGAGTTTACCAGATCCCTGAGTTTCCTAGCTTTTGCCCATTTTTTAGTTATTCTTTCCGAGCTTTTGGCCATAATGTCCTGATTCTGATGCCAAGTTTCCGAGTTTTTGCATTATTGTTTTTTGCTATCTGCATTGTAACAGAGTTTGGATCGCCCATCTCATAGCGAAATCCTTTCAGTTTTTATCTTGATCGCACTATGCCTTTGATCAAGGAGAGCGTAGAGGTGTCTTGTGGTGGTTGACTTCTTACCCAATTTGCAGTCGCAAGTTCACTTTATCAACGTTTTAAATTGCCTTCACAGAAAAACGGGGCCCGGTGACGTTACCTTCAAGATCGTATACTGCGGAATCTGTCACTCTGATCTACACCAAGTTCGTAACGACTGGAAACTTTCCCGATACCCAATGGTTCCTGGGTAATGTCTTTCTATTCTTCCACACCATTTGAAGTTAAACAGTTAAACAGCAAGTCAGCCAGAACATATGCTCAGTTTAAATTTACTCATCTTTTTTTGTTTGCAGACACGAAATAGTAGGCACAGTAGTTGAAGTTGGTTCAGAAGTGAAGAATTTTACTGCTGGAGATAGAGTGGGCGTGGGCTGTATGGTTGGGAGCTGCCATTGTTGCGATTCATGTAGCAAAGGGCAAGAACAGTTCTGTGAGAAGGTCATTTGGACGTATGGCAGCACTGATGTGGATGGTTCAGTCACCTTTGGAGGTTACTCATCCTTGATGGTTTGTAACCAACGGTAATTAATCACTTTTCCCTACTCATGCAATCATTGTCATTATTTTTTATATTGGTCAAATGTAGTTTTCATAGAATGGGGTGGTGTGTTTGTAAGCAGCTTTGTAGTGAAGGTTCCGGAGAATCTGCCATTCGATGCCGCCGCGCCATTGCTATGTGCGGGAATAACTGTGTACAGCCCCATGAAACACTTCCAAATGACAGATCCTGGAAAGAGCCTCGGCGTGGTTGGTCTTGGTGGATTGGGACACATGGCTGTCAAATTTGGCAAAGCTTTTGGGTTGCAAGTTACGGTCATCAGTACATCGCCCAACAAGGAAAAGGAAGCCAGAGAAGTTCTAGGGGCAGATCACTTCCTCATCAGCAAAGATGAGAAACAGATGCAGGCTGCAGTCAAGTCACTAGACTATATCATTGACACAGTATCTGCTAATCATCCCCTCGAGCCCCTCCTTGGTTTGTTAAAGGTGAATGGGAAGTTGGTCTTAGTTGGTCTGCCTGAAAAGCCTGTTCAATTTGCTGCTCCAGCTGTTATATTGGGTAAGTAGTTTTGGTCGTTTTCTCTTTTATTAAATTTCACTGAACTTAGTAAAGTGTATGCACAACTTGTATTCACAATTTAAGTAGATATGTCATTCATATATGAGGTTAATAACATAAGTTCATTGGTTTAATCTTAAGTTTTCAACCAGAGATCTAATTCTTCTCCAGAGATCTAAATCTTTTTCGGAATCCTTTATCAATGCTAAGTGAATAATTTTGGATTTCTTTATTGTTTTATTGAGCAGTAATTTGGGAGATTCTGCAGCTGGTATTTATTTTAATTTTGGTGTGTGCAGGCCGACGATGTGTAGGGGGTAGTTTGATTGGAGGAGTGAAGGAAACTCAGGAGATGTTAGACTTTTGTGGAGAGCATAACATCTCTTGCATGATAGAGAAGATTTCAATGGCCTATGTAAACCAGGCAATGGAAAGATTGGCTAAGGGAGATGTCAAGTACCGTTTTGTAATTGATGTTACTCAAGGTTCTCAAGTATGAGTGCAGATCGATGAGTGAAGTATCGTTTTTACTGTTATGAAAGTTAGATAGCAAAGAATAAGATACATGAATGCTTTGAAATTTTGTGAAGGCAATCCATTCATTTGTTTTTTTTTTCATCTGATAGACGAGATTATGGATTTATTGAACAGCATGGATCTCAAAGGATTGGCAGTGTGATAATTAAAATAAATAAATGGTTTATTATGTGATGCTTGTTCATATCCCTGGAAAACGTAGTATTACCCATCTCTGTCTTTGTCCATGTTTTCTACCTCTGTGGGATTCGATCTTTGATAGGAAACTTCATGTGTTTTTGTTGATTAAGACAGACTCTATTTTTATTATGTTTGTTTACTGGGCTTGATATACAGTTAGCTCTTTAGTTGGATAAATTGTGGAGCTATTGGATTTATATATGTAATTTAGTTGGATAAATTGTGGAGCTATTGAATTTATATATACAGGTTGTATTTATGAAATATGAAAATCATGTGTATGAAAAGTGGATCTATATTCGTTGGATTTTAATTTGAATGATGCGAATCATATCCCTATCTTTAAATTTTCTACAATATTTATGTTACTTATGTCATGTTTTATATGGGTGAATATGCTTTCCTTATTCGTGGATACTATTGGTATATGGCTTATGGGACTCTTGTATAGTTTTATTGCTAATGTTTCCATGATGGATGATTTCTATTGTATTTGCATTTGTCTAATATTTTAAATATTTTTTTATTTAATCTATCTAGGGTTTAAGGACTTGGTCCTCATATTTTAAATAAGATCTTTTTCTTAGGGTTTAAGGGCTTTGTTTTGGGATTTTAAATGAGATTTTTTTTCTTATTGGGGTTACATAGAGTTTTCTCTTCATTGACTAGAAATAGTTTATGATATATGTATAATTCTAGTTTTTTGATATAAAGATTCGATTAGTTAACATATTTAGAAAAATAATAATAATTCGAGCTTATTGAAATTTATAAAATCCTAAGTAAAAAGAACATAAGAGCTACTAAAACTTAATGCATAATTGAATGATAATGAAGACATAAAGAAAGATTGATAGCATGTAAAACTTTGAAATACATGAACATGTTTATAGATCCATATTAATAAAAGTCAAGACAAACTAGATTAGTATAAATCCATAAATTAGAAAACAATGTAGAAGTACTTATCAGGCCTTTTTGCTTTATGCACCCAATTGTAGACCTCACATTTTTTATTCTTTCAATAAGTCGCCACTCAGCTTAACCGAGCATTCTAGAGATACTAGAAGGTCTAGGTGAATTTATTATCTTTCTTTACTAAATTATCAACATGGTAGTCATAAGGTCCATTTACCAACCCTTTGTAGAGTCTTGCAAATAATTTCACCACTTTTCTATAGTCCTCCTTGGACTCACCAAAGATCTCACTTTGGTAATATGAGTTCTCAAAGACCTATAGCTGAACCCTCTAGTGAACTAGTGACCATTTCCTCTAGCAACATCTTCTCTCTTCTATTTATAAATTTCTTTGAGGAGAAAGGATTCTATCATTTAGGTTTAATCACTTTGTTTAGTAGCTATTTGTTTTTATCTTTAATTAATAATGTGATTTCTTTTTAAACTCTTAGAGTTTATTTTACTAAATAATATAACATTTAATCCTAACATTTAATTGATTTTTGTTATTAACTACTCAACCATTATGATCTTGTGCATGCTCAATCCCTAAGTGGTTGTCCTACACAGTCTTAGAAATAATAAAAGGAGATAACTGATACATAAATTTAATAATACTTAATATGTTTCTAATGCTCCAAAGCCTCTATCTCAACACGAGTTATCCATAAGGAGTCCAAGTGATCCATATCTTTTAGTGCTCAACACTTAACTCAACAATAGTTATGGTGCTCGAGAGCTTACTGCTCAACACCAATCTAAACAATACTCCTAGTGCTCCAGATCTCACTACTCAACACCAATTAAACAACAGTCTTGGTGCTCCAAAGCTTATTTCTTAGTGTCATTAACAATATTAAAAATAATGTAATTGTTCTAGAGCTTATGACTTGACAATGATTAAAAAATAAATAGTATTGTCTTGGGATATTACATCCCTCTCTGCTTTGAACAATGCACTCTCGGTGTAAGTATTTTCAAATGAAACCCTGAAATAACGAGGGGTAAGCCTCTTTCAATGTAGTTTCATTTTCACATGTGGCCTCTTCAGGTCCGAATTGCTTCTATTGCACCTTTATCTATACAATGGGTCACTTCGAGAGCTGTACCTCTCTCTTGTCTAGTATATGAAGGGGTTTTGACAAAAATTCCCCTTCTAGTCCTACCTGTAACAAGGACCAATCAATTACATGTTTAGTATCATAAACATTTTTCTTAAGTAATAATGTATGAAAAACATTGTGAACCTTCACATGAGAAGATAATGCTAATTCATAGGTCAACAAGCCCTTCTTGGGAAATATTTCGAAAGGCCCACAAAATATGGGATCTAGTTTCCCGCATTTTCCCAAGCTTAATGAGCTTCTTTTTTACTTTACTTTTAGGTAGACATGTTCCTCGATCTGATACTCTTGATCTTTTATATTTCTATTGCCATAACATTTTTTCTTATCATGTGCTTCTATCAGATTCCATTGTACATTTATGACTAAATGTTCTATGTCCTTTAACAAATATATCCCTAACATGATCCTAACCATTAGGTTGTCCCAAGTTCCCAATGTTCTATACTTTTGGCCATAGAGCACTTGGAACAGGATTATCTTGGATGGTGTCTAATAATCATTGTTGTCTGAAACTCTACAAGGTGTAGGTAATCTTCCCACTTGATGGGATTTTTATTACATACATTCTGAGTATGTCTTCCAGTATTTGATTTACTCATTTTTTCTATCCATTCATTTGTGGATGATAAGTAGTATTGAAATTCAATTTTGTTTCTAACCCTGAAAATAATGACTTGTAGCACCTAGTGACCATGACTAGCAATTCATCATATAACATATCCACATGACTTGATACAACACAAGTCTAGACTTTAATACAACACAAGTCTATAGTCTTGATACAACACAAGACTCTGATCTTGATACAACACAAGATCATGATCTCGATACAACACAAGATCATAGTACATGCATATTTCATGAATAGGACTTGATACAACACAATGTCCTAGCTTGATACAACACAAGGTTCCTTAACTTAATACAACATAATTTCCTAACTTGATACCACACAAGTCCCTTAACTTGATACAACACAAGTTTTTGAACTTGATACAACACAAGTCCCTTAACATGATACAGCATAAGTTTCTTTACTTGATACAACACAAGTTCCAGATGTGATACAACACAAGTCTCCTAGATAATGACTCCTAATTATGTACATTTAACACATCACATAATTATTCAAGAATCATGGCATGATTCTTGGGATTATAGGCATGGAAAAAACTAGATGATACTTTCCTTAGTCAAGGAAAATACACATTAGAGATCATAAAGAAATTCAGGATGATGGATTGCAAGTCAATGGCCACACGTATGAATCTGAATATGAATCTATTGAGTGATTCTTCTTCATATTTGGAAAATATCATAGATATTTGAGTGGATCCTAGATGTACCTGGTTAGCACTAGGCTAGATATATGCCTTGCAATAAGTACATAGTAGAATTTAATATGTACAATAAAGCATGTGTTAAGGTGCCTACTTGGTACAATTGGATATGGACTAGATGTGTCCCAGATAGAGAAATAAAACTGCAAGGAGATACAGACTTTGACTATAATGAAAAGTGCAATGGACAAGAAAGATAGCATCAAGGATGCTGCTCTAATTTGATATCAACTATGATATCCTAGTTTACCAGGAAAGAAGTCATGAAGGGAGCTTAGTATTGTTCATGGGGACTTCACTTAGTGAACCTATCACATAGCACGTGTGATCGTGGGATATTAAAGAATACCCTTAATTTCAAGAGATATTGACCCAAACTCTTTTTGTTGAAACCCCCTCCCAATACTTAAAACCTCCTTCCCACCCCTTTTTATACCTCAATCCTTATAAACCACCCTACCCACCCCCACCTTAAACCCCTCATGCCCCTAATACCTGCAATATATTGGTTCGATTTTTGATAATTTGAAAACCCACAATATGAACTAATGTGATAAGATATTGGTCAACAAGTGAAGACCCCATGGTATTGTTAGGATTAATTAATCCTCATTTTTCCAATATAGTTTATTTGGTCATATTTCCTAACTTAGGGAGACATTATTACTATACTAGAGTGTGGGTAACACATATAGAGGTTATCCATCACTTACTGCATGTGCATGTATGAGTTAATGTGCCTTTGAGACCAATCCCTACATTATAGGAGACCACTATGACTTCCACTAGCAGCCTCCATCAGTTGGTTGTGGTAAGTAAGCAGTTATGCTGAGTCAACCTCCATTTACAATCATTTAGATCACTTTCAGTTAGCCCACCGCTAGTTTTGCATGCATCTAAAGGGAGTCGCGCTTTTTTCCCACCTACCTCATCAGAAAGCAAAAGCGATTCCCATAGTAGCCATGAGCGAAATGGGAGCAGCCTAAACTGTGAAAACGGGGTTGTGGGAGGGCACAATATAAGTTCTGTGCTGCTAGGAGAAGTAGTTGAGTCCTGCACCCTAGATGGTGAGAGTCCATTAACTAATTGTAGACTGATTTAAACATCGAGAGTTAGACTAGTGAGCTCTCTAGCAATGATTTAGACACACTGAGTTAGCTATTGGTTAGCTAATCAGTCAGGTTTAGTTGGTAGATTTGAATCCTATCCACATGATTCAAATTCTACTTATTGTAACACCATTGTATTATTGATTAATGAATGAAGATTAATTTTGTGATTATCTGAGCAATTATTGATCGATTTATCTGAAATTTGTGGCATGAATTTCATGTTCAGTGTACATTCTCTTTGATTTTTCCACTGCATAATTCCCTTCCTACAACTTTCATATTTTCCTGTAGATCAATGGTTTACAAATTTAACATGGTCTCAGAGCCTTGTTCAGGCTAGTAACAAGTTTTTCTTGATCTCCATTGTGCACCAGAAGCAACTGAGTTTCCACATAAATCCCGTAAACATTGCCTTGCTAACTCTGGATTCATCCAGAGAAGTCTTTATAGGTGTGACAAACTCTGAGAAAGTGCATATGTCAAGGTGGAAAGGCTTATACTGACATATGATTGTGAATTGAATTGTTTTTGCAGTGTTATTTGCAGGTATTTACATAGCTTCTTGAGGAATGGACTGATCGGCATACAAAATGATGCATTAGAGTAAATTTCAACTCAAAATGGGCCTCCTAAGGAAAATAATAAAATACTATTTAAAGTTATAAAATAATATTTATTAATTTTGGAGGAAGAAAAGAAATAAACTAATTTTTTTGTTCGTATTTTCGACATATCTCCCAGTGTTTTACTCAATTTTTGATTGGGAGAGCTTATTGGATGCGGAAATAAATTATGCATCCAATGATTACCCACTCAACATACTTTTGATGGACCCCACTACCCCAAAAACAAGAAATGTTATCATCACATTTTCAGGTATTTTATTGTTATTAGGGTAGCAAGGTCTATCAAAAGTATGTCAAGTGGGTACTCGTTGGATGCAGAATTCAATTCCGCATCCAACGAGCTCTCTCAATCGAAATTTGAGTAAAAACACTGGGAGATATGTCAAAAATACGAACACAAAAATATTTTTTTTTATGATACATGTCCCCAAATTTATATTAACAAAGTGTTTAAGACCTATACGGTATTTCCAATTTAAAGCAATTTCATTGGCTAACACATGATGACATGGAATTTGAATGAGGGTTAAAAGTCCCATTTTGAGTTGAAATTTCCTCTAATGGATTCTTCAACTCTCCCCAACAGTATGTTGAAAAGAACAAGTTTTTGAATCAACTTGATGAAACCTTCAGTTTCATGCGCATGCACATCTGTTGGGATCTTTTGTTCCATATTAAAGGACTAAGGACTCTGAAGGAAGGTTGAAATAAGCTTGAATATTTTCTTGGAAAACAAGATGAGCTTCTAGGGAATATTCTGGAGAATGAGCTCATTGCACTACAACCCAGCAGTTTCGAAACTATACAACAATTCTTTACAAAGTACAAGGTACTAGTACTACAATGCAAACAATGTGGGATAGAGAGGAAAGATGAGCATATGGTTCTATAAATGTTGAGAAAGCTTGGCTCAGAGTACTCAGTCTTTGTCTCTACATTCCATTCCGAAAGAACTTCCATCCCTAATTGGAAGATGCCTTCTCTAGATGCTTTTGTTGAGTCCTTAATACAAGAGCAAGATAAATTGGTAGTGATTCAGACCTCCAAGAATCAAGCACTCTTAGTGACAGACTCAACAATGCACAAGTAAGAGGGAAGAACAAAGGGAAAGAGACCAAAAACACTGATTAGAAGCCAAAGGAGAATAAAAAATATTTCGATGGAGCCTCGGGTTCCAAGAAAAAGAAGAAATTATAAAAGAGTAGATGTACCTACTAAATGAGAAGCTTTCATTCCGTGAGCTAGTGCATTAAGAAGACCATTGACACACTTTCACTAGTAGAAAATGAGAAATTAATGACTAAAAAAATGACTAAAATCAGGCTATAAATGACTATTTTTGAGTCGGTGACTAATAGTAGCAAATTTCCACTATCTTATAGCTAGTCATATTTCACTAGTCATTAATAGCTTTACTTAGTAGTCATTGATTTAGTCATTGATAGACAATGATTTAGTCATTGATAGACAATGCTTTAGTAAGTGATAGTCAATGATTTATTCATTGTTTTAGTCATTGATAGTTAATGATTTATTCATTGATTTAGTCATGGATTTAGTCATTGATCTAGTCACTGAGTTAGTCATTGATTTAGTCATTGATTTAGTCACTGATTTAGTCATTGATTGCAACCATTAATGACCAAATATATGACTAAATAAACTACTGGATGTTAACATATTAATGACTGAGCTAAATATGAGTAAGATACGATAAATTAGCTACTAATAGTCGTATATATGCAGATTTAGTCATTTTTGTAGTCACAAATTTATGATAGGGCACGGAGGAATCGAACAACCAACCTCCTGCCTATAATTAGGTAGGCGCTCTACCATTGAGCTAGCACCCTTTAAGAAGTTGTTATTGCTTGACAATGATGATATTCAAACAAATTTATGATAGATATCAATCTACAAACTACATAATTATTACTATTACAACTTACCAGTAACTAGTATTTATGATAAACTAATTCCTGAGAGTTATGTACAATTTTCCCTGTAACTAAAGCTAATAAAAATACTACAAATACTCTTACCAAAGAGATTTAGTGATGAGTACCTCTTCCCATTCTTCATCACTATCATTCTCATAGTTTGAAGAAGAGTCCTTCCTGAAAGGATCTCGAAGTCCAATGCCATCACTGCATCAAAAACAAAGAGTTAGAAACAAAACTTTCCCTCTTATCTACTGCAATATTAAGAATCCATGAGCTTCAAGGTGTTTCAGATGTTCCTCATCATGGGCTATCAAAATTAAAACACAACCTGTTGCTTTGATAATTAATAAACTTAAAATTATGCAAAGTATATTCACCTTTTCTTTGAGAAGGTTCCATAATAAGCAGGTCTATGGTTGTGATCAAACTACAAAAAGTTTCTTCTCTTATTGTGAATCCTATTTTATTGTAAAGCCTATGCAAGTGATAAACATTATAAGATCCAAGAAGATTCAAAAACTTATTGCTAATGGAGACTCGACGATTATCATTTGCAAAATTAGAGACTTGACTCCCTATGCACCGTAATGTCTTACAAAAATGATCTCTAGACCTAGAATTCAAAGAATTGCAAGTATTTTGACTTGGGGAATTGCAAGTATTGCAAGTATTTAGCATTGAATCATTTACTATTTCAAAGGTACCATTTTGTATGGAGGAGTTATGCTTTCTGAATCATTATTCCTTGGCTATAAGGGCACCTAATAGTCTATTCAAAAATTAAAGAGTCATGTGGCAAATATAAAGAGAAATACCCTGCTCCTACAACATTGTGTCTTTAGAGAAACCTTTAAAGGGTTGCATATTTGGATTCTAGGTGATGATACCAGTTATTTGAAAGGCAGGGAAACTGGTTAAGCATGAATTAAACTTGAAAAACTTGCAAACTATTAGGTATAACAAAATATATATCAGCTCTGTGTTGAGATGTACAGGATCTGAAACAGCTTCCATGATGATTGGACAACAGTTTATAGAGAGAAATAACCATTCATAAGAACTGAACTTTCCTTAGAATGTATGGTCACCTAAAATAAGACCACTAAAATTTAGATTCTAGTAAGCTTTTGAGATTGACTAAACCTATCGAAAAGGTTGGAGAGACTGGTATTCTACAATGTTCTTGTAATGCACAGTTGCATAATGGCATATTCTTATCAAGATTTATGAATTTCAAAATGAATAAATTTACTTGACCTTGAAATGCACATTTATGATGAAGCAAAGGATAGACAAAATCATGATGAGGTTCATATTCCCCATTTGAACTACCTACAAGAAACTATTTCTTGGTAAGTGTAATAAAGCATGTCTCCATCCTGCTTGAGTGGAATATGAAAGTGCCCTACCCTGATTATCTGATTATTAGTTAGTTTTAAGGTCCAATTCCCTTCAGGCCCTATGGCATGTTTATGCCTTCCACTTTGACTCCCCACGTGGGATGTGTTGCTTCTTCAATGGAATATAAGAGCCTCACTAAGACCTGGGTCTCATATTTTTGTGTGGAGCTATATTTACAAGTACAAGGTTCAAGGTTCATGAAGAATTGTTCAAAACCTACCATTAGTATAGCATTATAACATATGGTATGTTTCTATGGGAGGATAGAGGCAGGGCAGAGCAGACGGTAAGAGTAAGAGAGCGTATGACTTAGCTAATTTAAAGAAAAAAAAATATAAATCTTGGCTGAATTAGAGATTGAATAGTCTCTTAGTAAGGGGTAATGTGTTGATGAGTGAGTATAGCGCTAAGGCCTTATATTTCTTTTCTCTTAGGCACCGATTTTGGAAAGTGATGCTAAGAAGTCCCCAAGATGGCCAAGGGATATATGAAAATCCTACACGACATTGGTAATGTCTCGGTGCAACTTAGGGACATTCCTTGTGTAGCGTTAGATCTTAAAAGATGGGTTCATCTGAAAATGGTTATCTCTTGTATTTAGATCCATAAAAATAAGTCTATATCCATAGATATCAAACTTGGAAAAATACAAAGGCTTAAAATGGTTGTATAAACGGAAACAAAAGCTGTAAATGCCATATTAGCAAGAGGTAAAACACAATTATTAAAATAAAATTACTAATATCCAACAACAAAAGAAGACAAAACTCACCCTTGGCCTCTTAAGGAACCAAAAATGTGCTTCCCTCTGAAGTACTCTGAAATCCTTGCACCTTTGGGCCAGAAGCATTATTAGATAGTCCATTAATATTCAATAGTTCATGTCCATTTGTGCTTCCCAAAACATCTTGTCCATTTTCCCACTCCCTCTACAATTGCCCAGACGATGCCAAATTAGGAGTGGAATAAGTGCTTGATCTTTCTATATAACCTTCTAACCTTGCAAATAAAAATATTGACTGCTTGCTATTCTGAGACTTCCATGAACTTGATATTTCCTTTGACAGCCCATTGCATTTATTAGTCTCAACAAGGAGAAAATTTGCTAAATTGTGAGGACTATTTAATACACTATCATCTGAATCAAAATTCAAAGACAGTATGTTTGAAATTATATTGTTCTCTCCAACATCTGAGCCATTCATATAAAATTCTGGAAGGATATTACACACCAGATTCTCCAAGCATTCTAGCTTTCCAGAACTGGAATTAGATTCTCTAGCAATTTCTACTTTCTTGGGAATTTGAAAACCAGTACTTGTACTTCTATCAGTTGCATCTAACATAGACTCATTTTCAAAATTTTGGATAGAGCTTGTACTAGTATTTCCAGCTTCTGAAACTGATCTTTCTTCTAACATCGGCTCATTTTCACAATTTTGGATAGAACTCGCACTAGTATTTTTAGCAATTGAAGCTAATCTTTCCTCTAATTTATGATCCGTAACTCCAAAGCTATCACCGTCACCATTAAGGGTGCAAGTATTTACATAATTTTGATGAAGAGAACAATCTTTCGAACTATAATTATCCACTGAAAATTGGACTTTTTTCATAGAGGGAGGCACCTCTGCTTCTGAAGAAATAACTTTAGAGCAACCTTCACCATATGGTTCTGCAAAGTGTTCTTCATAATTGTTTTGATACCTATCATCAAATGGAGACCTTTGTAGACAATTCTCAACATGGTTTCCTGAAAGCATTCTATTGCTTTTATTTAGAGCAACAACATTCACTTCACTGTTGCTTTGAATAACCGAGTTGCTTTGAGGGGCAGAGATTGGAAAGCTATCTTTAGAAAGTCCAACACAGACAATACCAGATGACACTGAAGCTGCATCTGTTCTTTCACTTCTTGTTGTTTCAATGTGCCCACTACCCAGCTCAGATGAACCCTTGTGTGTGTCAGAGGACAAATTCTTCAATAGACTTTTAAAACCTTCATGACTCCTACATTTCATAGTAGGATAAACTAAACTGGCATTCTTTCCATGGAAAGCTTCCCCAGTGGTATTTACACGTGAATTTAATTTTATATATGTTCCACTCATTGCATTAGGTTTGACATCAATATGTTTTTTAGATATAAATGTTGATGACTGCCCACCCTTATTGACCAACAGCTTGCCATGATCAAAACTCTAACCCTGATGCCGCAACTTCCACCACCAAGGCAGGGAGATTTAATGTTGGAGACACTGAAAGTGAATGAGATGAACTTGTTTTAGGATTAGAGGAGTGTTGAACACCTGGGATCCTCATACTAAACGATTTTTCCTGTGCTGCATGGGAGCCCCTGCAACAACCATTAATGTCTCAATATTCAATAAGATATGTAATATTCCACCACAAACTCCTAAATCATATGGAATCTTATGTTCACTAAACTTAATGTGTAATGTTACTCTGCACCAATCCAGGGGGGTGTTGGAAAACTAAACAAATATTCCATGACAAGAAACAAATTTCATACCAAGATGCACTAGCTGGCAATACAATTGATCTTCCAGTAGCTCCACTGGCAAGGGAAGTCTCAGCATTACCTCCTATGTTCTAGTTTCTCATGGAAATATGAACATGTATATATTATTAGGAAATGAAAATGAAGCCATGTATAAAGAATCTAGAAGACAATCACTAAAGTAAAGCATAAGTTGTCTAACGAAAATGCACATTAGCTTCTATACTAATGATTATTTAGGAATGAATCAAAAGCTATTAAATAATCTAATATGGAAGCATAGAAAAAGCTGTCTGCACATATATCAATAACAAATGCTAAAGATAATTGGACGGAAGTGCAATATACTAAAATCCTAAAGTCACTTACAGGAGCCGGTGATTTCCTCAATTTACTTGAGGAAGCTGATCCAAGCAAGGAAACCTCTGCCACTGGTGGAGGTAAACAAATTCCTTAGTGTTGCTATGAAGGATTTGTAACATCATAGGACTTCAAAGTTTTGCTGCTAGAAAAGTAGTACATAGAAAATAAAAAATCATAAAATCTAAATGTGAAATATTTTTTAAAACAATTTAGCCCAATAAAGAAAACTTTCTAAACTAATATAAATATATTAATAAGAATATTATGTTGAATGTTTCAAAATGAACTAAAAGAGATAACTGGGGCAACAATACAGTAAATATTACGTCCCAAAACTAGTGTATAGATATACAAAGTAGCCAAGGCTACTGTCTACAAATTTGTCCATTCCAATTTCCTCCAACAAATTTTACAAAATTTTCCCCCAAATGATCTCTTTAAGGCTTTCTTCACTACAGAAACCAACCCCATCCATGTGGGGCCTTCCTCTTCCCATTGCTTCAAGCAATGAGGTCATCATCACATAAATCTAGGATTCAAAGCATGGGATAAAGTGTGCAAGGGGGTGCTGAATTGGTTCCACTTGTCAACAATGATTGTCATCACAACGCAAAATCTATATCAATGATTGTCAACACAACCTTTACAAAAGCACAGGAACCCTCCTGTCAAATGGTTTCCATAGATTTTTCATCCATGGTATCCTTTCCATCATAAATCTCTCCCCAAAAAGGCTTGCAGTTTCTGCATTTCAAAGAAGCTCAAATGTTGGTGTTGTGAATTTTAGCAGAAGTCAATCTTGATCCACCACTTCCCATCAATCACCAGTCTACATAGCACTCCTCTCTGAATTTGACTGTCTCCAAAAAGACTAAATCTCACTCATCATAGACAATAATGCAACTTTCACCTGTATAAAGCGATGCAACAAGAGGAAGTTTCAGGCACATCTTGTCTCAGTAACTTTCAACGACTCTAGCTTGAAGAATTGTCAAAAAAATGGCTTCAAGCTGATGATGGTTTATGATTGATTCTAGGGTTGTTATTGCATGACAGTTTATCAAAACTTTGGTTTATGAGTTTCCATGCATCAAATCAAAATGTTGTTTGGGTTATAAGGTAGCGAATGTTTGCTTCTGCACCTAACTCCAAACAACCTCTAGATAACTCCAATCACAAGAGGCATTATAAATAAACCTCCAATACTAGTTCTATCAGGTAGTGTAGGCTTTGAGTCACACAACCAATGGATAGAAAGAACCTCAAAACACCCTTGAGCATAGCCTTGGATATTAGAATAATTGACAATAGACAGCGTTGTTGGTATTGGTCTTCTTCCTTGAAGTCCATTGAACCCTGACTCATTTTGATCTTTCGGGCTCTCTAGGATTCAATAGTAAGAGTTTTTGCATTCTCCTTACAGTCTTCTATTTCTTTTTCAGCTCTTATGGAGTTTCCTTAGCACTCTCAATGATTACTACTTGTAATTTTTACAGTACAATTTTCCATTTTTGGCCACTAATGGAATTTCACATCTAAATTAAAGTAACCATGTGAGGACCTCTCATATGTTGACCAATGAATATTAATAAATATCCATGATACATAAGTATAACCCTAAACCTACTTGAAGTATAAAAGCCGGTAATGCTACCTCACCATTGTTATGAGATTTTTCCTTTCTCATTAATCATACATCAAACATAACTAAGTTCTGTCCTTGTACAAGTATCTATTAATTGTGAACTCCCATCAGTTCAAAGTTTCAAACTTTCAGAAACTAAATATATAGTTTCTAATGAGCACGTGCAAGTTCAGAAAACTAGTAAAATAGAATTTAGATATCATGTAAAAAAGCAAACAGCATCTGCAGGGACCATCAATACCCACTTTGGATTAACAAAAAACATTGCTTTCCATGAAACCTCAAGAAAATAGAACAATGCTTCCCCAATATACACAAAATAAGATAATGTTTCTAAACTACTTTAATAATGCCAAAATTTTCTTGGATCTCTTAGCTTTTTGTAAGAACCAAGTATGTTAGAAGACTTTGGGAACCCAAATAGATAAAATAGACACCAATATATCCACATTTTATGGATGGTGTTAGATATGGGGTCAACCAATGCACAAAATAGAGTACTGAAACAAGAACTTGATACCTTAATGGAGTACTTGAACCATTATTTACGGATCTGGCTTATTACAATAGTTTCCATGTGGCAACAATAAGAAAATATTTATCTAATATAACAACAGTATGGACCAACATCTTAGTGTTTTCATTTAAAGCACAAACATAGTACTTTTCATACTTGCAAAAGGGGATGGACAACAATAAGAAATGAAAGTGATATGACTTTTTTGGAAAGGCATTTAACAGTGGTATGGATTTGTGGTAGGAAGTTTAAGGATGATATATGTTCTAATGGATAAAACAGTGAATAAGTTCATCAACTAGGCTGAGATATCACACAAAACAATAAGCCATAATTTCATTCCTCCATAATCTTAAATTCGTTGGAATTTTTGTAGCAGATATGGATCATTAAGTTGGGTGAAATAGTAAATTTAAAGCATCAAATCCCAACGTATCCAACAAGGTGTTTCTCTACTAAAAATAAGGGGCTGAGTAGGTTTGGATTTACTTGAATGTACTTACAAAAGGCAAAGAAAATATAGGAGTGTTGGGCCTTTACAGGAATCCACTATTAAAATCAAGAAATTTCCACCTCACAATATATTTGAACAAAATTATAAAGATGATAGACATCGAGTGAAATGATGGAAATATGAGCAACATGGTTTTGACCTCTCAATGATGCAAGCAAGAATCATCTGTAAATTCCCCAACTAAGACAACCACTCCTTGAAGGGAAAATCCTGGTAGAGCAGTGGCCATGCACATTACAGATATCTTCAATCTAAAGGAGAGCTTACAGGATCACATTGCTTGGACAACTTGGATATATCTTAACAGAATTGGTTCACTAAACCTTTAAATGGTTTCTAACTTGTAAAAGTTATCTTGGTGAGATGTGGCATCCCTTAGGCATTTAGATGACTTATGGTGATATTTACGTTAATGTAATAGTGTGTGATCAGAAATAGTGGGCAAAATGCAAAATGATTATTCTCAAGGATGTTTTGAGGATTCTCCTTAATATCACTATTTTTGATAGACTGAGCCTTGAGGCATAACTCTCATCATATGAAGGGTTGCTTCATGCTGGCAAATAAGTTAAGCTCAACATGTACATAATTTTTGCTACATTAGGAGAGAATTGTGTTAACAGTCCTCATATAGTTAAAGAGATGTGTCACATGCATGCATAAACTAAAGTGGGAAATAAAATTATAAATATCGTCATATAGGTAAAGAGATGTCACATTTTTGCATAAGATAAAGTGGGAAGTAAGTAAAATAAAATAAACTAGCATAGACCCATCTTAATCCTGGATCTTTTAACCTCTGAGAGGTTTGCAAATGTTTTTTATTTGTATCCCTCTTGTTGTTTAGTAGGTCTGGGGTTAAGATGGAGCTATGCTAGTTATCACTTCAAACTAGAGTTACAAGATGGTTCCAAATCTGAGTGGAGTACCAAGTGTCTCTCCTATTTGAGGAGATTGAGTCACATAAATTATATTCCTAGTCCGATTTGGCCATGGGTAAGACCGAAAAAATTGAATTGTGAGTATGAATTGAACTCTCCAATAAATCCAAGTTTGACTCAAGAAACTCATGAGTCAAGCTTGGTCCTCTATCTATAAATGATATAGAGAAAAAATTTAATACTTTTTTCCTAGTGTTTGGTGTTTCAAAATTAACAATTGTAAGTTTTTAGTCATATTTAATGATATTTTAAAACTTATTCTCTTGGATTCTTCACACAGACTGGATTTTGCACAAAATCCAAAGCAAGCTTAAATACTTGGTAGATCAAAACATTTCTCTTATAGGTTGAAACACTATCACAAATAAAATCTTGGTTGCAAGTTATATATCTTACTCTTCTCCTGTCTTTCCTCCTAGTACAAGGTAAAATCAAATGAAAATCCCTCTTTGGTGTTTTATTTGGGATAATATTTGGGGAAGGGGTCCACAGTTGCTTTCCTGCTACCTATGCATTTATTCTTAAAAAACAATGGAGAGCTTGGCTTGATAGATACACATGCTCAAGGGATGACATTTGCAGTGAAATCAGTAATTAATGCTATCAGAGCAGTGCACCCTGGCAGATACTTCTTGGCACCACATACAAAATGCTACATGTAAATAGCATACTTGGCCCCTATGGTCTCTACAACATCATCAGTGCAGCTGAAGCTTTTGCAAGCATAGTAGTTAGATATCCAAATAGTTGCATTGGGACTATGGATTATTGCCAAAGATCAGATTTTGTTGCACAATCTATCTGCACTTTCTCAATGAAAGAGACCAATTTGGATTAATTCCTTCATTTACAGGAAAACAGTTCTCATAGATGGGATTTTCCTGCATGGGATATTTGTGGGACAAGAATGTAGGTAAGTGGCTATCTTGGACAACTCTTAATTAGTATCAAAGAGATCATCTTGTTGACTCACCTACTTTTACTACCAATTTTTAGATGTTTCCGGACTATTGTTTAATCTAAACCTAGTTGCTCATGGACCTGTTTGGAAGGATTGAGCATGTAATGTGAAATTGCAAAGATGCTCAAACATTTTCATCCTAGATTGCTGTTGGGTATAGTGTTCTCCTTGTCTCTCTTTTTCATTGAAAAGGGGTTCTTGTTTGGGCACAAATGTATGATCCAATAAACATACAAGAGTATGTGGGATGCAATCAGACTGATGGGCATATCCTTCTTACAAAAATAACACTGTTGCACAACTTTTCATGAGGTGAATACTCTACTCATCCTAAGACACATTTCTGCATTTACATCTGATTTGGCTATCATTATCCATATAGGAAACAAATAGATACTCTTCGAGTTGAATCCAAGCCGGAAATGCTAGCTCTCCTTACTAATGTAGAACGGGGAATTATTGTATGGTTGCTCCTTGTTTCCTGGATATGCAACAACTCGAGTGTATATGTATTTTAATCTATTGTTGGAATATAATCCATCGGGATTATACATTATTGTAAAAATTAGGAATATGAAGAGACTCTCGGATGTGTGATACGAAGAGTCATCATAGATGTATAAATAAAGGCATTCTATGGAGAAATAATATGAATTCAGGAGTTATTCCACCTGACAGTGGTATCAAAGCTCCATAAATCCTGCCTGCATGCCTATCAGAGTTTCCTGTCATAACTCCTGGCTACTGTGTCTTTGTCTTGGAATTCTGCTTGCCAGTCTATTCGCTCTTCCCTTTTCAATATTCTTCTCCAGGGTTACCTTCCCATCACCAGTTTGCCCTCTGCTCTTCCCTCCTACCAGCTTGCTTGCCATCATTATAGTCGTTATTCTCTGGTCGAATACAGACCTGTGTTGAGGAACAATTTTTTGAGTGAGATAGAAGTTGCACTCTCATTTGGAACTATGGCCTCCACCTCCCATCACTCCCTCAATTCTTTGTGTTTTTTTTGTGATTATTTGCATCTCGTCACTCCCTCAATCTTGAAACATTTTTGTGACTGTCTACGACCACTCTATTCGACGTTTTTGTGACTATTTGCAATCTTCCTGGAGAGGGTTGTGCAATCTGCCACTTCCTCCTCACATACGCGACCACCATTTGAAGCTATCAAAAATGTGCATTTTATCCTCTTTCCTGGAGCTGTGACTACCAAATCTGGAGACAACGATCTACAATTGATTGTGAAGTTACTGCGACCTTCCAAGAAAATTGCTGAGAGTTGTGAACTCATGGAAGACTATGCTTGAGCTTGTGTGTACCAACTGAATTTGGACGTGAGCGATTTGCAAAAGGCTGAGAGAGCTTGTTTAAATAATCATGCTAGTGGAGGTAAAACCATTTTACAATTTTTGTTGCAGTTGTTTGTGATTGTTGGGAACTACAGAAACCCTAATTTCTACCCTGGCTTTATGTGTGGAGTTTAATTGGAAAAGTCTGGAAATATTTTCATTTTTGTTGGGTGAAAGAGGCCCATGACTATTGTATATGATGTGAACGGTGTATTGGAGCCATGAACTTGAATAGTATATTCTTGGAACTGCTGCGTGAATAATTTCTTCTTCCTGAATTGCTGCGAACTGAAGCTACTTATATCCACTCAAACGCCCGAAGGTGCATTTTGGATATATGAGACCATCAAGGACTGCGTGTGTTGAGAAGACGTTGGGTTGAAGAGTGAATTGTTGGAGCTGTGGATTGGTGAGAGATTGTTTTCTACTAGTTTGAAAGCCATTGAAAGCATATTTAAAGTTAGTATTGTAGGCTTGAGAGGATTAAGTTTGTATTCCAAAGTTTGTATGACAATAGTAGAGACATTGACATTGTTGTAAAGCTTGAGGAATGTGGCAGAGACTTAGACCTGCACCTTGTTGACTCCACAATTGGTCCCTTTTTAACCATCTTTAATCAACTTTTCTTCCCTCGTTTTACACGTTCAGCATGCTAATCAGACCTGTCCCTTCTCACTTTATCCCCTAAATTGCTAAGGTAAGACTGATTATTGTTTCATCTTATCAGTGCTTATGATTGTGACAATTAAGGCTGTTTATCTCTCGAAATTGTGCTAATATGTTGTGATTTATGAAGATAGCGCAAGATGAGTTGACTGCAGGAAAAGGGAGCTAAACAAGTCTTGAGACAAGGGGCGTTTGTGATCCAAGAAGATCCTCAATCCTTCAATCATCGATTAAGGCATGTGATTTTCACGCAACATTCCAGACAGAGCCGTATCAAGTAGCGGTACCAGAATGTGCTACGATCGGGGGATCTTTAGTACAGCTGTTCAAATATCATGGTGGTCTGGGAAGATCGCCACTTCTGGGCCAGTCTACAGCTTTCTCTCATTTTCTATATTTGCACTATGCCACGTTTTGTAACAACCAGTGTTATTCAGGGCGCCTGAAGATCATAGATCTTCATGGCTGCCCTTTGTAATAGGATTGGTTGTTATAGTTTGTATGCATAAAAGTGAGAGGATGTCTCGACCCAGGGGGTTGGAAAATAGATAATTCATTCTTGTATTGACAGTGGAAGTAATCTGTACTCATTCTTTCTTTTAATACAAAGAGTTGCTGCTGATTTAAGGGAGCTGTACATTGTTCATCCAGTGTCTCTGCGTGAAGGTTGGGCCCGCCTTCTGCAGAGATTGCTGAGTTAAAGTAGGATTTTTTAATTAATTATGGTGTGATGTTCTGTTGATTATATTGCTCGTGTGCGCCGTAGTAGGATGTGTGAAATTGCAGTGTTATGTTTTCTTGAGATTGATAATTGCTACAGCATAACAGTCGACTGAATAGAAAGTTCCTTTGTGCGATTCAGCCAATAGCTGTACACAGCTTTGTTCATCTCACGGTTCCAGATTGATATCCCACGATTCCCAGCAATCATTTTATCGTTGTAATTGTTGACTTTCATTTCTGCAATTCAATTCTTTAAAGTAGCGGAACTTAATTTGCTGCAATTGAATTTCTAGATTACAATTAGTTTATGTGTATGGATTTCAAGAGCGATTAAATTGAATAGGCAGATCATTTATTCTGGGATATGAATAGGATTTCTTTTCTGTCTACAATTGTTATTTGAATCTGATTTCATTTCCTGTTGATACATGGTAGGAAGAATTTGAATTTGTAATGTTTAGAATATTGGTGGGACTACATAGGTTCTGGGGGATGAACATGGTTGTTTAGGGATAAAATGTTTAACTATAATGATCTGGTGTTTAAGCATAAATTGTGCATATATCCTTTGAAATAAAAGACTTTCTCGGGTTGACAATAAATATCGCATGCTCTGTGTGTTGATAACAATTTATCTGCATTTAGGGTGCTCGACATTTTGGCGTCGTTGCCGGGGAAGGATAAAAAACTAAACACTAGCATTAGTTGCATTTGGTAATTGTTTCTAGTCAGTCTCTTTTTATTCTCTTTGATGAAATGATTTGGGTTGCATGAATACGAGAAGGGTAAAACGTGATCAACTCCCAACTTCTAAAACCCCACAAGATACTAACAGTGCAGGTGGCTCGGGTCGCGGTCGAGGAATACCATTGGGCAGAAGGACGTTCATCGACGACCTTGTTGATAGAACTGATTCATCCACTAGGGATCGTCTTCAAGACACTCCTATCAGAAGAAACCCTGCCGATCCTGGGGTGCCAGCGTCGGGATCCACGGTGGAGAACATACGAGCAGCTGCGACTTCCTCGGCCATCCCTGTAGACGAAGACACAGCTGTTACCACGGGACCTGCTGGTAGAGGTCCAGACTATCACATCAACGGGAGACTTGTAACTAAGGAAGAGCGGGATCAGTACCACCAGAGGTTCGAGGGTCAGTGGAGAAACAAGGAAAAGAACAAGGAACAAGAGAAGGACGAATAAAAGAACACAGGAAGAAACGAAGAGGAGGAAACAGTAGAGGAGATGAGTAACCGACATGGGGCCGATGAGGAAGAAGTGATGGGAGAAAACTATCATCATGGGAATTGTTCCCTGCCAGAAGGAACGGTGGCTACATTGCAATTTCCGATTCAACAACCAGATGGGGTAGCTCCTATGAAGAATATCTCACCATCGGTGTTACCTCGGTTCCATGGAAAGGCGGCAGAAGACCCAGATGAATTCCTTTTTGAATTCGATATTCTTTGTCGTAGCTACGATTATATCACCAATGCCCAAAAGTTAAAACTTTTTCCTGCTACCCTGAAGGACAATGCATTACGCTGGTTCATGAGCCTTGGGGGAGGAACCGTTGCTAATTGGGATACAATGAAACAAGTGTGCCTAGAAAAATATCAGGAATATTGTAACACCAAGGACAAGAGAGAAGAATTATTTAAAATGGTGCAGAAGGAGGATGAAAGTTTGGAGGATTTCGTGGAAAGACTGCTGTACAATGTGCAGAGAGCTGGGCAGACGAATATGGGGTTGGACGTACTTAAGATAATTTTTCTCCGTGGGATAAGGGATGATTGTTTAGATATGTTAAATCTGCTTGGTAAGGGAGATATCTCCAAGGAATCTTTTGAGAAAATTGTGGAACTATGCAAGAGATACTCTAGGGGGTCTTCCAGGATTAATAAGCGGGACAAACAAGATAAGCTAGAACGTGATGTCTTCGACAGAACCCAGAAATCATCTAATGGAGGCGCCACCCGTGCAAAGATAGGCAACCTCCTTGAAAATTTTAAGACAGAAATGATTAGCAAAATGTCCTGAAGGAAAAATAAAAACAAGCAGTGGAAGATCTCACATTAGGTGTGTTCTGCCCCCGATGTAGAAAGAATCACCCAGTAAGAGAATTCCTGCTTGACAAAGTGAACGTATGTCAGCTGTGTGAGATGAACCACGACACGAAACAATGTCCCTCACTTCCTCAAGTAAAGGCTGTTCTGGAGGCATCAAACCTGTATGTGGAAGCAGCCTACTTTATTGCGTAGAAGAAACCGTGGCAGCCTCGAAATCAAGGTATGTCCCCAGACTCGTTTCCATTTTTGAATAATATGGGAAATTGGAATAATAACATGCAAAATGTGAATACACAATTCCCTTCAAATTATACTTAGTGGAACTCTTCCCAACCTGCAATGTAAAACTATAACTCATGGAGTCCTTGGACACAGCCACCTCATCAACCTACGTCGTGGTCTCCTGGATGGAGGAATTTCCATCCTGGGAACCAGTTTCCTCAACCACCTCCACCTCAACAGTCACCATATTCTCCTCAGTTTCCCCAATTCCCTCAATTCCCTCCATATCCTCAATACCCGCCTCAGCAGTCGCAGCTGCAGCTGCAGAACAATTCTGTCCCGATTCGACCTCAGCTGTCTGCCCAACCTAACCCCAACCCGAATAATAAAGCAGTCCATCAATTGGAGACTGTCAATATGCCAGCCTACTCTCTTTCCCCTGTACCCTGCAATGAAATTCATTTACGATCTGGGAAAATCGTAGAGCCTGTAATCACAGAGGATGTTTCACCCTCTGTGCATAAAGAAACAAGGAATTCGCAGCATCCATTTGACATAGCTCCTATCATTGAAGATGCTGAGCATCCCTTAGAAGGGACGGCTAAAACATCCAATGATAAATTTGATAATACACAGCCTTCCCAGCTGGTTAAGCAACCACCATACCCCGAAAGACTAATGCTACCTAGAGCGGGGGGGAAATCTCAGTTTAACCTCCTCGGAGAGTTAAGGAACCTTTATGTCAAAATCCCCCTTCTTCAAGCTCTTCAAGATGTCCCTATTTACGCTAGAACAATGCGGGACCTGTACACTAAGAGAGCAGGAAGGAAACCCAAGGATCTGCCCATGGTACACGTCATAGGAAACTTATCTGCCTTGATGACAGGAAAAGCCCCTGTGGCTAAATATGATGACCCTGGCAATCCTACCGTTACTGTACAGATAGGACAGACACAAATACCCAACGTACTAGTGGATCTAGGAGCAGCAATCAATGTTATCACAATAGAGACCATAAAGAAGCTTGGGCTCACTAACCTTAGACCGACCCCTACTATTTTGGAATTAGTAGACAGATCCACCATCAGACCCGAAGGGATTCTGGATGACCTTGTCATCTCAGTAGATTCATGGGAGTACCCAGCTGACTTTTTGGTATTACAACCAAAATCGCAGCTAGGGGGACACCCATTGATCCTGGGGAGACCTTGGTTGGCCACAGCTGATGCTTGCATCAGCTGTCGATCGGGATCCATGACTATATCTGATGGTATGGATAGTAAAAATCTCACCGTTTATCCTCCAGCTCAACCAAGTCTAGAGGATGAAACATCCCTTTGGATAGAGCAGGAGGAGGAGGAGGATGTTCAGCCATTATTGACTATAGGGAAGGCCTTAAGTTTTAAAAATGAGACAGAATATGACACTATTAGCAATTTCATCAGTGAACCCACTTCAGTGAATAGAGAGGTCTATCAAATTCTGAACACCACCTTGGGCAAGGAAGAACAAGAAAATCTTACGGAAGAAGCCTTAGTGGGTGACAAAAATATAATCCCGGTTGTGAAAAATTCAGAGAGTAGTCCTATTGAGGTAGATCCTGGCAGAACTTTGAATATCAATCCTAGTCTCTCCTTGGAAGAACAGAAACGCCTGATCAGCCTCTTGAAAGAACATAGGGGGGTGTTTTCCTGGGAGTATACAGAGATGAGGGGCATTCCCTCTACTCTGTGCACCCATCACATTTATATTAAAAGTGACTCCCAGCCTGTGTGTCAACCCCAACGACGCATGAACCCCAAGCTAAGGGATATAGTGAAGGAGGAAATCCAGAAACTTTTGGAGGCAGGATTTATATATCCGATTTCAGATAGTGAGTGGGTCTCTCCACTCATGATTGTACCTAAGAAAAATAGGAAATGGAGGGTCTGTGTTGATTACAGGGAATTGAACAAAGAAACTCAAAAGGATCATTTCCCTTTGCCCTTCATTGACCAAGTACTTGATACCCTGTCAGGGAAGAAGTTTTTCTCCTTCCTAGATGGCTTTAGTGGGTACAACCAAATCCAGATTGCTCCTGAGGATCAGGATAAAACCACCTTCACCTGTCCCTGGGGAACGTTTTCCTATAGAGTGCTTCCCTTTGGATTATGTAATGCACCAGCAACGTTCCAAAGAGCTGTGATTGGCATATTCTCTGAATTATTCAATGATAGCATGGAAATCTTCATGGATGATTTTACTCCCTATGGCAGGGACTTTGACGAAGCACTGGAGAATTTAAAGAAGGTTTTAATTCGCTGTGAACAAACTCAGCTCTCATTAAGCACTGAAAAGTGCCACATGATGATGAGCGAGGGGGTGGTATTAGGGCATTTTATCTCTGCCAATGGCATTCAGGTAGACCCTTCAAAAATCAAAGTGATAAAGAATATACCTACCCCTTCAACTCAAAAAGAGGTGAGGAGCTTTCTGGGACATGCAGGGTACTATCGAAGGTTTATAGAAAATTTCTCCAAACTGGCCTCTCCCTTGTTCTCTCTGTTAACGAAGGATGCACAGTTTGTGTGGAATAGAGCATGCCAGACAGCATTTGATGTGCTTAAAGAGAAGCTGTCCATAGCCCCCATCCTAAGGGGACCTAATTGGACCTTGCCCTTCCATATTTCTTTAGACGCTTCCGACACTGCCATTGTAGCAGTATTAGGACAACAGGATGGCCAAGTACCTTATGCCATTTACTATGTTATTAAAAACCTAGCCCCTACTGAACTTAATTATACTGTTACTGAAAAAGAGTTCCTAGCTATTGTTTACTCTATCAATAAATTTCGACATTATATCACTGGATATCCTACATTTGTGCACACTGACCACTCTGCCATTAAATACTTAATGAATAAACCTGTTACCAATGCTAGAGTAACCAGATGGCTTTTGTTGTTGCAAGAATTTGATATCACCATTATAGATAAACCTGGGAAGGAAAATGTTGTTGCTGACTTTTTATCCTGATTTACTAACAGTGATGACAGTTTGCCTGTTGAGGATGCTTTCCCAGATGAACATCTATTTGCACTTTCAGCTCATTCTCCATGGTATGCAGACATCGCTAACTATTTGGTTGCAGGAAAGCTTCCGCCATATATGTCAAAACAAGAAAAAAGAAAAATTATCTAGTGGAGTGCCAGGTTTTGTTGGCTAAATGGTCATCTCTTCTACACAGGGCCTGATCTTGAGATCAGGAGATGTGTAAGAGAAGATGAGATATTTCCTATATTAAAATCCTGTCATGAGGGGTCGTGTGGAGGGCACTTTGCAGATAAAAGAACAGGGCATAAAGTACTGCGGATGGGCTACTACTGGCCGACTCTGTTTACGGATGCTAAAAGGTATGTCCATTCCTATGACAACTGCCAAAGGATGGGCCAACCGAATAAAACAAATCAGATGCCCCTACAGGATCAACTTGTAGCTGAACCATTTGATATATGGGCACTGGATTTCATTGGCCCTATCAGTCCTCCTTCCAAACAGAAGGTCTACATACTGGTTTGTACTGATTATATGACCAAGTGGGTGGAGGCTGTAGCTGTGGCCAAGGCTAATGACCAGGCAGTGATTGATTTTCTGTACAGTGAGATCTTTACCCATTTCGGGGTACCAAAAGAAGTAGTTACCGATGGGGGGCCGCAGTTCATGTCACACCAATTTGAATCCCTGCTCCAGAAATATCATGTGTAGCACAGGGTGTCTTCACCTTACCACCCCCAAGCCAATGGTTAGGTGGAAAGTACCAATAAGGTTATTGAGAACATCCTTACTAAAACAGTTAACAACCATTGAAAGGATTGGGCTGACAGGCTTCCGGAAGCACTATGTGCATATCGCACGACTTGGAGCGACACCAAAGGTTTCTCCCCATATGATTTATTGTATGGAAAGAGTGCCATCTCTCCAATTGAGTTTGAGATTAAAACCCTGAGGACAGCCACCGAAATGAATCTAGATGTAACAGAGGCCCAGAAGCAAAGATTGAATCAATTAAATGAATTAGACTAGAAGCGGTTGGCTGCAGTGGACCAGACTTTGTTGCTTCAGCAACAAAGATCTAATTGGAATGACCGATTTATTAAAAAGAAAGTCTTCAGCGAAGGAGACTGGGCGTTACTCTATGAATCTAGATTCAAAAAGGATTTTAAAGGTAAATTGTGTACAAGGTGGCTAGGTCCATATTTGGTTGACAGGGTCTTTGACAACGGCACTGTCCGTCTAGTGACCATTGATGACAATCGACTACCATTACTTGCTAATGGCCACAGACTTCGACTGTATCGTAAACCTATTTCGAAAGATGCATTCATTTCACAAATCGTCGTCGATCCAAAGTATCAGCTGACACCAGGGCAGGAGCTTCTTCCTGCCTCTGCCAACTCTTGAACTATAAATCACACTTTGAATCACTGTACATAAATAAATAAAAATTTCCTACTGTAGCGTATAATTCGTTATTTTCCTTTTGCATTTGATCGTGTCGGTTGTTGTTATTTTTCAAAAATTTACAGGGAAGTATCAGGCGAATGACCAGATTGGGCCTGTCGAACTGGCGTTGTCTTCCTCTGCTTCCCTGCGTCGCATTTTCTTTTTTTTCCCCAGAATAAAATTTGCCGGCGGCTGAACATAATTTCCCGGCGGCTGAACACAATTTCCTGGAAGCTGAACACAATTTCGTGGTGGCTGAACATAACTTCCCAGCGGCTGCAATATATCTTCCAGCAGTCGTGACCTTTTTCCCGATGACCCGAATAATCCTTTTTCCGACAGCCATGAAACATATTTCCCGGCGGATGAGCATAACTTCCCGATGGCTGAACACAATTTCCTGGCAGCTGAACATAATTTCCCGGCGGCTGTGACATATTTTCCGAGGACCATCAAACTTTTTCTTCCGCAGCCGTGATTGCTCCTGTGTCCGCCAATCTTTTCCCGACACCGTGAACCACCTTGGGCCGCTGCACCATTTTTAGTTGGCCGCAATCTTATTCTTGGCAACTACACTTCCGCTCTATTTTGCGGACATTTCGAGCAGTAGAGTCTGTTTTTTTCCAATCTACAGCGGTAACTCCCGAGTAACGAAAGAAAATTGCTTCCACTACTAGATATGGCCCTGATTTATCCTACTTGTGCCGGCCAACTTGGCATCATTCCGACCCCGGTGACGCGATGGTTTTTGTTCCATTGGCAGAAGGCATTATGGCATTATCCGTGTCATTATGATCAACTTAATGCCTGCGTACGAGCTCGGCTTTGCAGCGTCAGTGATTACACGTTTCATCATTCTCCGCAGGCTATCCGACGCATAGTCACACGAGGTATGGCTTTGATTTTCACGTGATTAAGTGTTGATTCGATTTAATAATATCAGTCGTACCTTTATACGTGATATCATTATGGCTTAATTAATCCATTCCCTCGTGCGATGTAACAACTTATCACCGCCACCTTCCCCAATTTGGCATAAAAATTTTGAACCTGCCTCTGTACTGCACTTTCCAAATTTACCATCTTTTCTCAACATCTCTCCTCAGCGCTCTGTGCATCCTCTGCTCTGCAATATCCATTTTCAGACTCTGTAACTCTGCAGCCAGGACTATGGGGCTTCCAGCTCTTCATGAACCTTTGAATACACAAGAACTCAGGACCAATCCTGAGGTTTTTGCTATCTTTCAAGCCGCTGGCTGGATTGAATATTTTGAGCGCTTAGACGGATTTAACCGGGAAGCAGCGTTGCAATTTGCTTTGAACCTCCGAGACACTCACTCCGAAGTATGGGGGCTATGGATAGACATCTCTGAGACCATTATATCTGAGGTTACTGCTATCCCACGGGAGGGAAAAGCATGGTTTGGACGATGAGTTTCCACGATGCTTGCACGGGAATAATTTTTTCGAGAAGGGGAGCAAGTTCAATCATCATGAAGAGGAATTGCACTGTCCTCGTTGTCGCGGCCATGGGATTAGGTTGTTGTATTTCTCAAGAAGTACATCACCTGTGAAGGTAGGTACCAAACTATTTACAGTTCTGATCTACCATTGCTTTCTCATCTCCACCATGGTATTTTATTGAACATTCCATATTATCTGCTTCATGCCCTACGTCATATGGAGGCATATGTCCAAAGTGATAAACATCAACATGTTTCCCTCACCCACCATGGTCTTATAAAATTAATTATTTCAAAAACCCTCGCCCAGCACAATATAACCTGGGACCAATTCATTGTTGCGCACACAACTCGCCCTCGGGAACCTGCCCCTGTGCTAGGTATCCCAGTAGAGCAGGCACATCTTCAACTACATCAGGTGGATCGGTGTCCCCCCAATTTAGTTGGGGGGGGGGGATGACATTGCACCAACAGAACCATTGGGGGAGGGTGTTGATAAAAATCCTGAGAAAAACACAGACAACATGGCAGCTCTGACATCAGAAGGGGAAATTGGAGTAGCATTGAATGCTGCGACAATTGAACCTGAATATGGCAGAGCCAGGGAAATTGAAGAACATATTGAACCAGTCACTATTGAATCCTCACCTGAGTGGGGAGGAGGAACCCTAATTGTGGAGGAACGGCCGGAGGAGCAAGAGAATATTCCTGTGACCCCAGCAGTGAATCCTGATATGCTAGCCCCACAAAAGGAAACACCTCAAAGGAAAAGGAAGAGATTAATTAGGGAACTCAATATAACCTCACCAGTCAGAAGAAAAAGAACTAAATCAGTTGTAGCGACAGAGGCGGTCAAAAGAAGATGGACAACCTTGGAGGCACAGGTTGAGTTCCCGATTCTTGTACCAAGACCAATGGACGCTCCACAGAGGCCAGTTGAGCAAGAACCCAGCATTGAAGGACTGTTGGAAGAAAATACATTATTAAAGGAGGAAGTCCAAGTACTTTGTAGGGAAGTGGAGACATGGAAGGAAACCTGCAGGAAACAAGGAGAGAAGAAAATGTATACATTGGTGGAAGCTGCAGAACAGTTGGAGGGATCAAATTCTACCGAGCCTGGTAAGGAAGATGAGCGGGTGATTTGTCCTGCTTGTGGGGAAATTTTTAAGGAGGCAGGCCATAAGATCATACTTCACACCTGTACATCTCAGTAGCCCGAGGCCACAACAGAGGAAGCTACGGAAAAAGAAGATGCTGCATCTTTGATCATCCTTGCTGAAGCTGCCACCAATCCTGCGACAGAGGAGAAAAAGGAGGAAATCGGGAATGATGATGGAGATAAGGATTGCACTCTGAACTCAGAAGGCTCCCACGATACAGAAATGATAGAATATGAACCACAAGGACAGGACATTAATGAACTGGAACAGGGGGCTGTAACACAAGAACCAACGACCCTGGGTATACTTGTCCAAATGGCAGAGCAGGTAGTAGAAGAACTCGGGATGGAGGACACCCTGAAACTTAATGAAGATATCTGCACGGTAACTCCTGAAAGTTCCCAGGATACAGAGCTAATCCAGGATGAAGAAGCAATCTAGGATGTTGTAACACAAGAACCAACATCCTTGGGAATTGCAGCAGGGAGTTCTGAATTTCAATTAGAAGATGACCTGGGGATGGATATCATACCTGATACATAGTGGAGTGAGGATGAACAAACAATAGCCTCATTTGACACTGAGCTCCTTGAGGAAGAATTGTACGATGGGGAAGATATCCAATCTCAGAGGCAGGAGGACAAAGATGTTGCTGTTACACAAGAACCAACAACACAAACCTTGAATTCAGAAATGCAGGAGGGAGACATTGCCACACAAGAACCAGTGCCCATAAAAGTAATGGATATGGATGCTGAGGAGAGTTTAAAAGATAGGCAGGAGGAAAAATATGTTGCTGTTACACAAGAACCAGCAACACAAACCTTGAATTCAGAAATGCAGGAGGGAGACACTGCCACACAAGAACCAGTGCCCCTAAAAGTAATGGAGATGGATGCTGAGGAGAGTTTAAAAGATGTTGCTGCTACACAAGAACCAGCAACACAAGAATCAGATTCAGAAATGCAGGCTGACCAAGGAGAAGACACTGTCACACAAGAACCAGTGTCTCAACAAGCTACGAATACAGCTGTGGAAGGTAATCTGGGGGATGTTGCTGCGACACAAGAACCAGCAACTTTCATAAGAAACTTAGATGTGCTGAAGGACAAGGTCCCACAAGAACCAGTACCTCTTCCTCTCATAAATTTTATTGATTTTGATTCAGAGCAGGAAGAGCATTACAAAAAGGAAATTTTAAACCTCACAGCAGAAGTCTCAGCCCTGAGGATGGAAGTGACCAAATTGAAAAATCAGGTGGAAGAAAACCAGAAAAAGATGATTGCTTTAAGTGAGCATAGAAGAATTATTAGAGCATTGGAAGAGCAGGGGGCTGAAGAACGTATGGCTCACAGAGTTCAATTAGAGGAGCTACAAAACAAAATGAGGGAATTGAGAAAGTTTCAGGGCATGCAGAAGGAGAAGGATCAGATGTACGCTTTATCTCAAGAACTCATAGGCACCAGGAAGCCCTCTTCCTCTTATCCGGTATTTCTCTTCGAGCAGTTCGTCTGGTTTAAATTAAAACCTGTACAGGAAGGGAGGTCATTTGAAATCGCAACCTCAGAGAAATTTTTGGAGACATTCTTTGGAAGTAGGTTTGAGGAGCAGAACTAACTATGCAAACTATACTTGCACGAGATGGCTTTCCCTTTGGATCGCCACTCGAATCCTATTCCATTTGCAGGGGATGTTCATCTCAGAGCCTTTGCCTCCTTCGTGAGAAACCATGTTCAGTGGGAAAGGTATTTTTAGAACTTTTCCCACAATGAAGCTCATACTAATTTATGGATTTGTAGTGAGCCTCAGAATCCTGGCATTCTCTTGGCACGGTATAGAAGTCTCCTTTCCAGTCCTTCCCAGGTGCAACGAATTATGAACTTGTAGGAAGAGGTAATCTCCACCTGTACCAAATCCATTTCCAGGCAGCAGCAGGTTGCATTAGAAGGCAGCAAGCACAGATGGCAGGCTACCTCTTCTGCACTAAGGAACCGAGACCCCTATTGTTTTAAGAATTTTAAACATTCACTCTTTAGAGTCAAGGGTTATGTAGGGAGTATGAAGGAGTGTGGAGTTAACTGGCTAGGTTTAAAATTCAAATTTCCTCTTATTTGGTGGCCAACAAAACCATACAACATGGATTTTTCCTTGACTAGGGTAGAGGAGCAGAGATGTTGGCAGTACTAGGTTATTCACAGGGGTTTTCTGAAGGCAGATGAGGAACCTGAATTTCCCTACAATTTCTCTTCCCTCCATGAGTAGAGCTCCATGCAGAATTCAGACTCCGAATGATGCATATTGTTGAATGAGGACATGCAATAGGGTAGTTGGGGGCAGATGTTGAGTCCACAATTGGTCCCTTTTTAACCATCTTTAATCACCTTTTCTTCCCTCGTTTTACACATTCAGCATGCTAATCAGACCTGTCCCTTCTCACTTTATCCCCTAAATTGCTAAGGTAATACTGATTATTGTTTCATCTTATCAATGCTTATGATTGTGACAATTAAGGCTGTTTATCTCTTGAAATTGTGCTAATATGTTGTGATTTATGAAGATAGTGCAAGATGAGTTGACTGCAGGAAAAGGGAGCTGAACAAGTGTTGAGACAAGGGGCGCTCATGATCCAAGAAGATCCTCAATCCTTCAATCATCGATTAAGGCATGTGATTTTCACGCAACATTCCAGATGGAGCCGTATCAAGTAGCGGTACCAGAATGTGCTACGATCGGGGGATCTTTAGTACAGCTGTTCAAATATCATGGCGGTCTGGGAAGATCACCACTTCTGGGCCAGTCTACAGCTTTCTCTCATTTTCTATATTTTCACTATGCCACGTTTTGTAACAACCAGTGTTATTCAGGGCACCTGAAGATCATAGATCTTCATGGCTGCCCTTTGTAATAGGATCGGCTGTTATAGCTTGTATGCATAAAAGTGAGAGGATGTATCGACCCAGGGGGTTGGAAAATAGATAATTCATTCTTGTATTGACAGTGGGAGTAATCTGTAATCATTCTTTCTTTTAATACAAAGAGTTGCTACTGATTTAAGGGAGCTGTACATTGTTCATCCAACGTCTCTGCGTGAAGGCTGGGCCCGCCTTCTGCAGAGATTGCTGAGTTAAAGTAGGATTTCTGAATTAATTATGGTGTGATGTTCTGTTGATTATATTACTCGTGTGCGCCGTAGTAGGATGTGTGAAATTGCAGTGTTATGTTTTCTTGAGATTGATAATTGCTATAGGATAATAGTCAACTGAATAGGAAGTTCCTTTGTACGATTCAGCCAATAGCTGTGCACAACTTTGTTCATCTCACAGTTCCATATTGATGTCCCACGATTCCCAGCAATCATTTTATCGTTTTAATTGTTGACTTTCATTTCTGCAATTCAATTCTTTAAAGTAGCAGAACTTAATTTGCTGCAATTGAATTTCTAGATTACAATTAGTTTATGTGTATGGATTTCAAGAGCGATTAAATTGAATAGGCAGATCATTTATTCTGGGATATGAATAGGATTTCTTTTCTGTCTGCAATTGTTATTTGAATCTGATTTCATTTCCTATTGATACATGGTAGGAAGAATTTGAATTTGTAGTGTTTAGAAGATTGGTGGGACTACATAGGTTTTGGGGGATGAACATGGTTGTTTAGGGATAAAATGTTTAACTATAATGATCTAGTGTTTAAGCATAAATTGTGCATCTATCCTTTGAAATAAAAGACTTTCTCAGGTTGACAATAAATCTCGCATGCTCTGTGTGTTGATAACAATTTATCTACATTTAGGGTGCTCGACACACCTTTACTCTTTCTTCTTTTTCTCCTATTGTTTTAGTTGAAATATTAAATCATAGAAGATGCAATCTATAGCATCTGTAGCTGGTGCCACTCTCTCTGGAAAAGACACTTATCCAGAATGGTGGAGGAAGATCAAATCTGCCTTCATCTACAATGACCTTTGGGGTGGCATTTGCGAAGGCACCACAATAGAGACAGAAGCTGGAGGGCCCATAACCAAAGACCCAGGACCTCCAGAATCCGAGAAAGAGAAGGCCATTTGGAAAACAAAAGACAAGAAAGCTTTAGCGGTAATCACTGCCACAATCAGTGAAGAGGTGAGCCAACACATATTGCCTGCAAAGTCATGTTTTGGAGCACTAAAAACGTTAAAAGATCTGTATGATTCACACTTTGAAATGGAAGTTATTCAACTAATTCTAAAACTATTCAGTTTAGAAGTAAAAGACAATGATCCCATGTTAGTTGCCTTTGAAATCAAAGATATCATGCACAAGATTCAAGCCACTGTTATGAAACTAGATATTCCCCTTGCAGCATTTGTAAAATATTTGTATCCTTCTCACTCCAACTATCTTGAGTCGTTGCAAGCAAGTGACAAGTTCAAATCACTGACATTTGACACCCTGGTAGAGAAGATAGCTGACAGAGAGAAAGCTTTTGGTAAGAAGACAACTGAGCATTCTGGAGAATCACTTTGCTTTGTTAAAAAAGCAAAGAACCACACCAAAGACCAATCCGATGATCATCCCAAAGGAGAAAGCAGCAAGAGAGGCACAGGAAGAAGAAACTTCAGGGGTAGAGGAGGAAGAAACAACTCCAGCAAAAGATCAGATTTGAAGTGCAAGCGTTGTGGAAAGATTGGACACACAACAGATCAGTGTTGGGCTTCGTGGGACTCCATCAAATACAGACATAACCAGAAGAAAGATGACAATAAGAACCAAGATGCTAGTAAATATTCAGATTCTTCTCATTGTATTGTTGCACATTGTAATCTTGGTATTAATGAAATGACTTCACTTTCATCTTACACAGATTGTTGGCTACTTGATACTAGCGCAACATCACACATGACTTTTAGAAAAGATTGTTTTGAAGAACTTAATGAAACAATAAATGGCATAGTTTACTTTGCAGATAAGTCAATTCTTAAACCAAAGGGAATGGGCACCATTCAGCTGAAGATGCCTGGATTCCTTGATTTCTTGTTGAAGAATGTTCTTTATCTTCCAGAGTTGCAGAGAAGCCTACTGTCCTTGGTGTATATTCGACAGCAAGGCCATTCCATCCACATGTTTTATGGAATCATAGAAATAAGAAAGTCCTCTGACAACCAAGTCATCATGACTAGATATGAAGATGGGAAGCTGCTGAAGCTAAAGGGTTCATCTGCAAGGTTTCAAAACTATGCCTACCTCTCTCAGCATGGAGAAGGTAATTTGTCATCAAGTTTATTGTGGCATGCAAGATTTGGTCATCTGAATTATAACAGTCCTCGATTGTTGAGAAAGAATGGTGTATTTGGTTTTCCCACCATTCTGAAAGAGAAGAGCAAATGTGATGCATGTATATTAGGGAAACACAGTAAGCTGCCATTCCATGAATCTAATTTCAGAGCAAGTAGGAAATTAGAATTAGTGCATTCTGATTTATGTGGCCCAATGCCAACTCCTTCTGCCAATGGGAATAAGTATTTTATGACCTTTTTTGATGACTACTCAAGAATGTGCTGGATTTACTCATTAAAGACAAAATCAGAAGCATTTCAAACATTCAAGGACTTTCATGCATTGATAGAAAAACAAGCACAATCTAAAATTGGTACACTTCGAACTGACAATGGGAAAGAATACACTTCAAATGATTTTGAAGATTATCTTCGCCAACATGGGATTGCACATCAGACTACATTTCCCTACAATCCTCAACAAAACGGTGTAGCAAAAAGAATGAACAGAACCATAATGAATATGGTACACTCAATGATGTTTTTTAAGAATGTAAAACTAATGTTTTGGGGTGATGCAGTGAAATGTGCAACCTATTTGAGAAACAAAAGTCCCTCAAATGCTCTTGATAACAAGACTCCACATGAAATGTGGTTTGGCCATCTCCCTGTAGTCAGGCGTCTCAGAGTTTTTGGTTCCACTTGTTATGCCTTGATTCCAAAGGAGCAAAGAAACAAGCTTGGTGCTTGAAGCAGAAAATGCATTTTCCTGGGGTACAAAGAAAACTCCAAGGCATACCATCTGTATGATGAGGTAAACAAGACGTTTGTTATTTCCAGAGATGTCATTTTTCTTGAGACTAATAAAAATGACCAGTCCATTGAGAGATAGCTTGATTGTTTGGAAAAATATCCTCATCTAAAGAAATATTATGAAAATAAATATGAAATTCCAAACCTTGAAGGGGGGATTCCTATTCTAGATCAACCTTTGGAATTTCCATATGAAGCACAAACTCCCCCACATGAAGAAGTTCCTGCTACTTCAAATAAACAAGAGATTCAACTGGATGATGTGATTGAGAGAATTAGAAGAATCAACCTTGAAGGAAATGAAGCACCACCAGCTGATCAACCAGGACCATCACGGAAGATTCCTAAATGGGCCACAAAAACACTTGAAAGTGTCCATCAGGATGAAGTTGGAAAGACAGGAACGAGAAGTTCAAAAAGACATGAATATGGAGGAGGAGCAGATAATTCAGGTGATGACATGGATGTATCATTTGATCGTGAATTTAATTTATCTACTAACTTTGAACCAAATTCCTTTGAAGAAGCTTCTACTCGAGTTGAGTGGAAAGAAGCTATGTAGAATGAGTATGATGCACTCATGAAGAATGGAACTTGGAAGATGGTTGACCCTCCAGTTGAAACCAAACCAATTGGCTGCAAGTGGGTGTACAAGAACAAATATAGATCAGATGGCTCACTTGACAAGCACAAAGTGAGGCTTGTAGCAAAAGGCTATGCACAGAAGGAAGGAATTCACTATGAAGAAACATTTTCTCCTATAGCAAAATGGGCTACCATCCATACCTTACTCTCTTTAGCTACTCTGAATGGGTGGAAAGTTCATCAGATGGATGTGAAGAATTCTTTCTTGAATGGAGACTTGAAAGAGAATGTCTTATGTCTCAGCCAGAAGGCTTTGTTGTGAAAGGAAAAGAACAAAAGGTATGCAAGCTTGTCAAATCCTTGTATGGCCTAAAACAAGCGCCTCGCGCATGGTATGAAAAATTAACCGAGCATCTTTTGAAGTTAAATTTTGAGCATTTTGATCTAAATGATGCAACACTGTTTATAAAGAAAGTTGGAAGATCTGTTGTGTATCTTGTGGTCTACGTAGATGATATTTTGATGGCAGGGAACAATGAGAGCTATATAGCATCCATAAAGAAAGATTTGAAAAAGATATTTGAAATGACAAATATGGGACATCTCCACTATTACTTAGGAATTGAAGTCACTCAACATCCTAAGTACGTATTCCTATCTCAGAAAAAATATGTTGGAGAACTACTAGACAAATTTTGCATGACAGAATGCAACCCTGTATCTACTCCAATGGAACAGAAAATGAAGCTCACATCAAGCGAAGGAAAAGAATTTGAGGATGCGACCAAGTATCGACAACTTGTAGGAAGACTTATCTACCTTACAACAACTAGACCAGATATTTCTTATGTTGTCTACATACTTTCAAGTTTCATGCATATACCTTGTGAAGGACACTGGTCAACTGCAAAAAGAGTTCTAAGATACTTGAAGGGGACTCAAGACGTTGGAGTCAAGTACTCTAAGGTGGATGATTTCAAAATTATTCCACCAACTGTTGGGTAAAATAACTCCCGATTCATATTATTCCATTGCTAATGCATATATTTATACAATTCATATGTCGATTGTGATTCAACTTCTAACCAACCTATTCATATTCCTACATGACTATTCACATTCAAAATATATTTACAATATTTACATATTGTATAATCCCGACAGATTATATTCCAACAATCCCCCCCTTAATCCGAAGGGGTTTTAGTAAGTCCGGGCATGTTTCTGAATCTTTCAAACTTTTCTCATCCAAGCGCTTTGGTGAAGATGTCTGCAACTTAATCATTTGTGGAACAATGTCGAAGATGGACTGTCTTGGCCTCTACATGATGTTGAATCAAATGATACTTTGTGTTGATGTGTTTGGTTCAATCATGGAATCTAGGATTCTTAGCCAGCTTGATTGCAGAAGTATTGTTGATCAATAATAGAGTGGAGTTCTCTTGTTTTTCTTGCAAATATTCAAGTATCTTCCTGAGCCATACTATTTATTTCGTTGCTTCAGCTGCAGCCACATATTCTGCTTCTGTTGTTGAATATGCCGGAACTGACTGTTTGCGTGATCTCCATGAGACATCTGTTGATCCAAGACTCATAGTGTATCCAGAAGTTGATACTCATTTCTCCTTATTGCCATCAAAATCTGAGTCTGAGTACCCAATAAGTTTGAAGTCATTCACCTTAGAGTACTTGAGTCCAATGTCTTGAGTCCCCTTCAAGTATCTTAGAACTCTTTTTTGCAGCTGACCAGTGTCCTTCACAAGGTTTATGCATGAACCTTGAAAGTATGCCAACAACATAAGAAATATCCAGTCTAGTTTTTATAAGGTAGATAAGTCTTCCTACAAGTTTTCGATACTTGGTGGCATCTTCAAATTCTTTTCCTTCGCTTGATGTGAGCTTCATTTTCTGTTCCATTGGAGTAGATACAGGGTTGCATTCTGTCATGCAAAATTTGTCTAGTAGTTCTCCAACATATTTTTTATGAGATAGGAATATGTACTTAGGATGTTGAGTGACTTCAATTCCTAAGTAATAGTGGAGATGTCCCATATTTGTCATTTCAAAGATCTTTTTCAAATCTTTCTTTATGGATGCTATATAGCTCTCATTGTTCCCTATCATCAAAAGATCATCTATGTACACCACAAGATACATAACAGATCTTCCAACTTTCTTTATAAACAGTGTTGCATCATCAAGATCAAAATGTTCAAAATTTAACTTCAAAAGATGCTCAGTTAATTTTTCATACCATGCGCGAGGCACTTGTTTTAGGCCATACAAGGATTTGACAAGCTTGCATACCTTTTGTTCTTTTCCTTTCACAACAAATCCTTCTAGCTGAGACATGAAGACATTCTCTTTCAAGTCTCCATTCAAGAAAGCAGTCTTCACATCCATTTGATGAACTTTCCACCATTTCTGAGTAGCTAAAGAGAGTAAGGTACGGATGGTAGCCCATTTTGCTGTAGGAGAGAACGTTTCTTCATAGTCAATTCCTTCCTTCTATGCATAGCATTTTGCTACAAGCCTAGCTTTGTGCTTTTCAAGTGAGCCATCTGATCTGTATTTGTTCTTGTACACCCACTTGCAGCCAATTGGTTTGGTTCCAACTGGAGGGTCAACCAGCTTCCAAGTTCCATTCTTCATGAGTGCACCATAGTCATTCTGCTTCTTTCCACTCAACTCGAGTATAAGCTTCTTCAAAGTAATTTGGTTCAAAGTTAGTAGATAAATTAAATTCACAGTCAAATAATACATCCATGTCATCACTTCAATTATCTGCTTCTCCTGCATCTTCATGTCTTTTTGAACTTCTCGTTCCCGTCTTTCCAACTTCATCCGGATGGACACTTTCAAGTGTCTTTGTGGCCCATTTAGGAATCTTCTGTGATGGTTCTGGTTGATCAGCTAGTGGTCATTACTTTGGTCATTAATGTCCACATAGCTTCATAGAGAAACCAATGTTGCTCTGGGTATTCTAACCCATTTCTGTTAAATATCGACAACCTAATATTGGTCCCAGCCATTAATATAACTAATGGTATGTTTGGGATTTTTTTTACTAGTCGGACTCCCTTGTCTGTTATTCACAGTGTTAGTACTACTTGTATTTACAAAACCACTTGGAGACAGGATTATATATCTTGCCTTTGACGATGTGCATGGTGTTGTAGGGGTATTGTATTCGTGCTCTCGGTCTGGAGCTTCTAATTCTTCTTCTCTTCTTCAGATATCGACTGGTATTCTTCATATTTGTTGAAAGAACCTTTTTCAACATTCAATGTGAGGTCATATCATTCTCCTTTAGTTGTACTACAACTTCCACTTCTTGTCACATTATTTCTTCTCTTTCTTGACCGAAATATTCTTCTATTTCTTAAATATTCGGCTTCTAGTTCAGTTCCACTATCACCAAGGAACATTTCAATTTAGCTTGCTCCGTTTTCACACACTTTGTCTATGACATATCCAATTTTCTAGGCACAATTCTTCTAATGGTCACATTCTCAAAATTTCATTTTTGCATACGAGCATCTTTATCCAAGTTTCCAAAGATCACAAGTATCTTCCTCGGGGTCCTTAGAAATTTTTTCTTTCCACCTCACTATATGAGGTTATCGTGTCAACATCAAACTCGATAATCTAACCTTGCAAAATACTATCTACCAAAAAATCAACAGCCCTCGACACAGGGTTTCTAACACACTTCAGTCGTTGAATTAGCTAAGGATTCCACTTCATCGGTTCTCCTCCTTGAAAAGTTCTTTTTTGGATGGATAAATTCGATAACCACTCATGCAACATAATAGGAAACTTAGAAAATAAAATCTCATGGATATCCATACAAACGTATCGACCCAACAAATCTGTTGCATTCAACCGAGATCCTTTGCTTTCTTCTTGTGCAAATTCTAATGCTTTAAAATCCACCCAATCTTGGATTTTAGGATTCGTCGAATGCCACAACATATCCGTCACCACAATGATTCAGGATACAGACAACATAACCATTTGTTGGTGTTTCGCTTCTTATATATGTTCTTTGACCCAGCTTCATTCCCTCCCTGTACCTGCAACAAATCCCAAGATATCAACCCGACAGAGCAAGGCTCAGTCAGCAGCACCTACAACGCAAATGCTGTCTCACACGAGATATCTCTCTTATGGGAGATTCTAGAACCAGGTTTCTATAGTTGGATGGGGGATTTCTTTTCCCTTGGAATTCTACTAAGGAACTCAACCGAAGACAATGGGGTGGGTTACTTATACTGATTATGCACAGCTAAGATGTGACTCTATTCAACCCTCAAAATATACTATAACAGTAAACACCATGGAGTATAGGCTATTCCAACTACCACAATACGACATATGCATATAACTCAACTTGTAAGAAAATACATAAACATTCATCCACATAAGCATACATGTGACTCAAATACATTCATCATTTACACATTTGACACAGTAATTAACGTGGAAACCCATCCGAGAAAAACCACAAAGGAGATTTTTCAGCTCGCATGATAAATATATGGGACTATTTTGTCTACATACTAAGCTGCAAACTCTATTATAGATGTTCTTCTCTTATCTATATAGACTTCTCTCTACTCTCATGCTCTCCAATCTTTTGTCATTGTTTATACTCTACCTGACTCTACTATTTGATCTGCACACAGCGTGGATCGACTCGACTTATTTACAATTCTATGACTCTTGAATCTTCAACTCTATCATTGATCCGAACACATCCTGGATCAACCTGATATTCTCTACAACTCTATGCACTTAGTTGCAGACTTCTTTGACTCTTTACGAATCAACTAACTAACTCTCTACTCACAGACTAGCTAAACAATCAAAAAAATTCTTAAGCAACTCATGCCACTCCATGAGTAAGCAACTGAGCAACTAAAACCTCTGTAAGTAACCTGCACACAACCTATGTTCTTCCTTCTTATAGACTCTTACATGTCACTCTCATTCAACTTCATACAATTAACGAATAAGATGTCATTCCTATTCTAGCAACACATGTCAGTAGGCACTAACAACCTGAATTACAAAGATGCGTTCATACATGCGACATCTACTGAATCTAGTTGACCTTGTACCCACGATATTTTTGACTATCGCCTCCCAGTCGTTGCATGATTTCTGACGTGGTTTCCTCTGTCGCCACTCCTCTTGTCACATCTTTCCCTTCTATCATGGCTTCTCTTATATCATGAACTATTCTTGTGTCACACTTACTCTTGTTTTGTTTACTCTTTCTTTTGCACTGCTTCTGTCGCAGCTCCTTCTTCCTTCTAGTACAACTTCCTTATTCGTTTATGAGACCTACCTCTTTTCATAGTTGGTCATAATTCCAACTAAATTCTGCCTAACTTCCCATAGGCGCAACAAGTTGTGAACAACGTGTAAAGAGATTCCACATCTCGCCTGTCCATATTTTTTGTTGGTGATTTTAAGATCATTGCAAAGGATTCTAATAATGTTGATGGTGTGGGATATATTTAGCATCATATCCAAAATAAGAACACAAATCTGATTTACAGTCGCCACTTGAGCTTCATACGAAAGCTGAAGACAAGCACACAATGATCAGGTGTGAGCCAGAGAATGGAATTGTTAAAATGAAAATATCAACCAAGATTCATGGCAAGAAAAGAAAAGGAATTAGTTACCAAAATTATTAAGTTTGGATAAGATTAAAATGGGCTCGATAAATTGGGATGTGGACCATGTTTTCGAGAGTGGAATTGTTAAAATGAAAATATCAACCAAGATTCATGTCAAGAAAAAACAAATATGAAAGCATAGAACTATTAATCAACTCTTCCTAACAAATTGCCTCTTTCTTCGGTTATTACATATTATTACACATTTCCATTGAGTGTGTAATAACTAAAAGTTGCAACTGAATAGTGGAGTTGACTATTCTTTCCAGATTTTGGACTTTACCGGGTAATTTGAAAAAAAACACTATTTTTCATATTTTAAACTATATTTAATTGAAAAAAGAACTCAAAATCCCTCAAAACCTTTGAACATCACTGCCAAATAGACCAATACATAAAAAATTTAACTTATTTTTTAAGTTATCGTGAGAAATTTCTGGGTTTGTACACCAATTGCACGGACTGCTTCTTTAACTACCCTTCCCATCCCATCTTCCTTTAATGTTTCCACCACTTTGTTGAGAAGTTATGATGTGAAGTTTCTCAGCTTCGACACCAATTGAACCGACTACGCTATAAGGGCACCTAATAATGGATTCAATAATTAAAGAGTCATGTTGCAAATATAAAGAGAAATACCCTGCTCCTACAACATTGCATCTTTAGAGAAACCTTTAAAGGGTTGTATATTTGGATTCTAGGTGATGATACCAGTTATTTGAAAGGCAGGACAACTGGTTAAGCATGAATTAAACTTGAAAAACTTGCAAACTATTAGGTACAAAAAAATATATATCAGCTCTGTGTTGACATGTACAGGATCTGAAACAACTTCCATGATGATTGGACAACAGTTCACAGAGAGAAATAACCATTGATAAGAACTGAGCTTTCCTTATAATGTATGGTCACCTAAAATAAGAGTACACTAAAATTTAGATTCTAGTAAGCTTTTGAGATTGAATAAACCTATCGAAAAGGTTGGAGAGACTCGTATTCTACAGTGTTCTTATAATGCACAGTTGCATAAAGGAATATTCTTATCAAGATTTATGACTTTCAAAATGAAGGAATTTACTTGACCATGAAATGCACATTTATGATGAAGCAAAGGATAGAGAAAATCATGATGAGGTTCATATTCCCCATTTGAACTACCTACAAGAAACTATTTTTCGTAAGGGTAATAAAGCATGTCTCCATCTTGCTTGAGTGGAATGTGAAAGTGCCCTGCCTTGATTATCTGATTATGAATTAGTTTTAAGGTCCAATTCCCTTTAGGCTCTATGGCATGTTTACGCCTTCCACTCTGACTCCCCACATGGGATGCATTGCTTCTTCAATGGAATATAAGAGCCTCACTAAGACCTAGGCCTCGTATTTTGGTGTGGAGCTATATTTACAAGTACAAATTTCAAGGTTAATAAATAATTTTTCAAAACCTACCATTAGTACAACATTATAACATAGGGTATGTTTCTGCGGGAGGATAGAAGTCACATGCCCCAATTTTGCAAAAAAAAAAATTATATTATTGATTTTATTTGAGGACAATATGTTAAATTTTATGCTAAGTTGAAATTGATGACTCATTAGAGTCAAGGATATTTAATGTAATTCTGAATATTTTTATTATAAATAAATAAAGGTGGATACAACAGCTTAGGAGAGCTATTAAAAGAGTGTTTACTGGTCAAATTGGTGGAGGAGACTAGGTGGAGAGCAAACAGACATGTGGTTGCATCCTCAAACCACTTCCAACTGTTGCAGGTGGTGACCTCCCTACATTTGGGGTCATGATCCCCTAAGAAAGTGGGATCAGAGTAGGTGGCTGAATTAATGACAACTGACCCAAAAGACCTAGGCAATCTTTATAAAAATGCCCATTGAAGAGAGCTGAGGATGCTCATTCTAGAAAATTAATCATTCAAGTGAATGTACTTCATAGAAATTCAATGGAAGGGAATTGTGGAAAGTGTTTGAGGGAATAACTGCTGAGTGATCTAGTGTAGCTTTTAAGCTGAAAGATCTTACTACTGATTGCAGGGTGGTTTACTGGGTTATTGGACCAGTCTATTGTTTGCATGCTCCACCAGTTCTCAGCCAAGAAGACCAGGAACAGGCTCAGGGGTCCTGAGGAAGCGTTGTTTGAGTGCTCTCCAGGAGTTTGGTAGGGAGGAATGACATCATAACGCTATTGTTGTCTATCCTAATCAGGTTCCACATTATTTTTTTCACTGTGTTAGTTAGATAAATCTGAATCTGACTATTAAATAAATGTTTAATATTCAGTTGTAAAATGCTAGAATTAATAATCTTTTAGATTATTGAAGAAATGAATTTGAAATAGTAATGTGTTAAGATGGAAAATAATTCTAGTCTATGTTTTTCCACGCCTGGAAGGACCATGCCGTACTTCAGCACAGATAGAGTATTTACAGCAGATGAAAGAATATGTTAAGAGACTGAATACAATAGATAAGATTCTGCATTTCGTAGTTAGTAGAGTAACTTATTTCAGTATGTAGATATTTATTAAAAAGAATAATGATTTGTTTATCTATGTTTATTGTTTTAGCAAGCTTATTTACTTAAATATATTGGAAAAGACATAGCAATAATCTAGTACAGGTAGAAGGATTAAGTTAACAAGAAAAGATCTTAGCAAGTAAGATGATGTGCTTACAGACAGTAGCTTATTCTTTTTATTCAAGTTAAAATACTATGGAGGTTAAACTGTGTTATGATAGGTTATATTTCTCTGTGTTTACTTAGTAACTAGTTGCAATGCAGTAGAAAAATCACTGTCAAGCTACATTGTTACATTCAGTTCAATAAAGAAATGGATTACTAATCATATAGTTTATTCTCTATCAACTAAACTAAGACTATCAATTACTATAAACCAAGTAGGGTTGCAGTAAAGTATTTAAAGTATAAAGAACAAACTAAGTTATAGAACCTATGCTTATCTTTTCAAAGATCTCTAAGTAAATTCAACGTGTCAGCTTAAGTAAATAAAACAATGAGAATATAACTAACAACAAATATAGAAATAAATATCTATCTATGTAAAGAACTGTTTTATATTTATCAAACAGGTTTATACCTGTAAAGGTAAGCTACAGGGTCGAAACCCTAAACCAAATTTAACCTTTACAAATAAAACATTTAAGCTAGAATCCATTTATTTGGATTACTATATTAATAAGCCATTAAACTACTATAGACTATTTACAGTCCTTTTGACGACAAATGGAAAGACAAATGTATAGATACAACTTAAAAATTATCACAACACACCTGTAATACTAAATAAAACAAATTTAACAAGTAGCAGAACCAATTGATAATAAATTGAAAGATTTATTTAAACAAGGGTTCATTTAGAAAAACCCTAGCTCATTTTTCCCGAGCAAATAAATAAAATTCATAAACTACTTTTTGACTGAGTTACAGTATTAATTAAAAACAATAATCGAATTACAAAATATAATCGACAGTAAAATTCTTTATTAACAGTCGGTTAGGGAAAACCCTAACTTACACACAGTCACTTTATACATTAATACTGCAAAACGAGTTTGAGCTTGAAGAAGATACTTTTAAAAACCAATGTATTTCATTAACAGGCCGTAAGGCTAGAAACTGAAACTATTTACAACACCTAGCGCAAGGCCAACACTACCCCACAACGAAGCGAGGGTTGGTAAACAGAATAGAACCCAACAACATTTAAAAAGAAAACCACATATCTAATGGAGAAACTAGACAAGCTTCCAAGCTCAGGGTTTCACTTTTGACAACCCTGTTACAAGCAGGGTAAGAACCCAATCATTGAACATAGGGATTACAAGAATAGAGCCATGAGCCCTCGAAGACAGCCAATACTATCTTCATCACAGGTTGCAACAGCAGTCTCAAGTTCCTACAAGAAGAACACAATACAGAGCGATAATTACAAAACTCTTTCACTATTAAAAACCCTACTATAAAAATAATTTACTATGAAGAAAAACAATTATTTACCTTAATAAAAAAGTAACGAACAGTCTAGTAACAGGACTGTCACCAACTGCAAAATGTGCATACAAATCTTCAAACCCTACGACGTCGATGGAGCATGACCAACAGTATTTAAGTTTAGCTTCTCACAGCAGTGACAGGCCACGAGGAAGACAAGACGAAGCTAAGGATAGGCTGCGAGCCAAGTGCAACAACCAATGAACTCTCACATGGTAAAACCCACAACTACGAAGGCTAGCAATAAGACTGAGCCCAGGAGACTACAACATGTTAAACCCAAGTATTGGAGCAAGATAGTATAGGAGAATACTCACGACCACCATGAAAAAAAATTGCAGAGTAGCCCGAAGGCCAACGTGAAGTGCAAAGGGAGAATGACAAAGCGATTAGGGCTGTAAGAATTTTATACCACCAACACACGAACAGGAGGTGACCATGTTCCCTCAAATATTTCGAACCATGCATGGGTCGATTCTAAAGTCTACCTGTGGTTGAATCATCCGAATGATTTAAATCAATGATTTGTATCAACTTTGCATAAGCTATGATATATGCATATATATATCACCACGATATTCATATAAAATCTTTATCATAATGTTTTCTAGTTTCGACTTGGCGTTTGGGTAAAATAATGATTTGTTAACATTGACCTAGTGAAAGGTGATAACCACTTAAGCTTTTGGTTAAAGCCCGAAATCGGTAATACTTACAACAAGTAGGCTTATATACTTGCAAACTGATGTAAAGTATGCATGTTTATAATCCAAACTTATCACTTATAAACCAACAACTCGGATGGTTATAATTTATGGAGTTGAATAGCATAGTAAATGTTTACAAACATGACTTTTACACAGTTCGACTTTAGTCTTGAAACCTTCTTAGACTCTAGTTGCTTCTCGACTTGTCAATTCTAGTATTTTATCATACATGTTTATGGTGGACAAGATAATTTGTGATTGTTCAAGATAACCTATACTTAGCATAGGGTAGAATTTTTATCATAGTAGAACAATCTACCATGATAGCCACTATAGACATTAACTTAATGTAAGAGAGGAATTATGGTAATAATAAAATTACAATGGAATAACCTTATTCAAGTCTATAATCATTGGAACGATATTGATTGACCTAGGTGTAAAAAGTAAAAGCAAACAGTATTCCATGTGAAACGATGTAGTTATGTTTACATTAATCAAGCCTATAAGATCAAGGAGATTTATAAGCAGTAAGTTTTCCCTACATAATGTAAATGATAATTAGTTTTAAATTTTAGTAAAGACTACGATATTGTATGTGATTACATTAGTACATGCAGTACGTCATTAATGCAAGTAAGACAGTTGATAACCTGTTAGTGAACAACTGATTCGTACATATAAGTAATAGTTTGATACTTAACTTAACTAGTAAGTTAAAAATGAAATTGAATCATATATTCTAATGAGAATCTTACTATCTGTATCGATAGAAGCTCTTCCATGTATAAAAACAAATAGTACGTAGAAGTGTAACATTGCAAGTTAAGCATGTTAAAATAGAAATGAATATACGATAAAGATTACAAGTTTAGAGTTCACAGTAAGTGTCTTTAGTGTCACTAAGCTTGATAAAGAAAGGAATTGGTTTAGATGAACTCTACTTACAAGAGAAACTAGAAAGGATAAACATACTTTACCTCATTGAAGCTATTTTAAAAAAATTATCAACTTATTTTACTAGCATGTTATTTTTGCAAACAGAAACACTTCTTGATACTTTATGAATTTAAAACGTCTACTTGTTCGATCGTACCTGTGAACCTGTAAGAACTAGCAATCTGTATACATTAGCATAAATGCTAAGTAAGCCCAGGATTCAAAGTTAGATTCCACCTACTTGCCATAAAGTAAACTCATTGGCAAAACTAAAAGAAAACAGTATGCAAGTAAAACTGATTTACATTACGAAAAAGAAGTCGCTTTAGTTAACATAATTTGAAAATGTGTAATACTAATCATTAGACTGTTTCATTTTACGCTAACCATTAGATGTTAGTAAACCACTATTTCATCATTTTATGTTATCTCAAAATTTTAAATTTTTGTGAAAATTTGGGGTTTTGACATGTGGTATCAGAGCACAAGGTTCAAATACTAGGCCTTGATGAAGCCCAAGTAGATTTTATGAAACAGTGATTTTGAATTATTATGCTGATGTATTTTCATTTAAATGTTATTCAATAGAGAAATTGTTTCTGAAGTTTAACAAACAGGCATGGAAAGGCTGGAGGAATATGCGGAGGAGGAATCTCCATTTATTGAACTAGAAAACTTACCAAGAGACCCTATACAAGAAGTTCTAACCACCAATTCCTCATAACTGTTACAAATAATAAAAGACCTAAAATATGAAATGGAATATGTAAACGAGAGAATGAAAGGATTCTGAGGGCTCAGGAGGAGTTGAATCAAATCCTAAAAGAAAGGTTTCAAACTGAGTGTAGGGATAAAAGAACTGAATCAGAATATACAAGTCATCAACATAAAGATAAAAAGATAAAGCAGATTAAAAATGAAAGCAGCTCATCTTCAGAGGTGTTTGGTGAGCAACGTAATTTTCATTCTACCAGTGATAGTAGTGATGACAACCATTATACTAAAAAGAGAAAATATAAACCCTATGAGGAGATTTCTAGGGAATTTAAAAAGATTAAACCACCAACATTCAATGGAGAGACTGAGAAGGGGGGGGAAGCAAAATCCTAGTTATCTGGGATGAAAAAGTACTTCCAGATATATAACTATTCTAACCAATTAAAGGATAGAATGGCTATCTACAATCTCTCAGGAAAGGTTGACATTTGGTGGCACGACTTGAAGAGAGTTTAGGGAATAAAAGAGAAGGACGTAAATTGGAGTACCTTCAAGAGGTACTTTAAAAAGAAATTTCTATCTGAGCAATACTATGAAGAGAGAGCAAAAGAATTTTATGAGCTTAAATTAGGATCAATGAGTATGAAAGATATAAACAACAAGTTTTTAAGTCTGCTTAGGTATGTGCCATACCTTGTAGATGAAAAACCAAAGGTACATCGATTCCTCAGTTGTCTACCTTATCATATTAAGGATAGGATTGAGTATGACAATCCAAAGACTTTGGAAGAAGCTATGAGGAAAGCAAACTTCTGTTATGAACAAAATCGAAAGATGGAAAGCATGGCCAACTGGAAGGCCAAGACGAATAATAACCATTATGATAAAAAGAAGAAAGAATTTGTGCCCAAAAGAAATTCTAAAAACAGTAAGGCCAGAAATTTTCCTAACAAGAATTTCCAAGGGAATAAGAATAATTCACCAAGAAATCAGAATAATTCCAAGGGTAAATAATTTGCTAATTTCACAAATTTCCACCTCACAAGAGGTCCACTATTAAAATCAAGAAATTTCCACCTCACAATATATTTGAACAAAATTATAAAGACGATAGCCTTCGACTGAAATGATGGAAATATGAGCAGAATGGTTTTGACCTCTCAATGATGCAAGCAAGAATCATCTATAAAGCCTCCAACTGAGACAACCACTCCTTGAGCAGTGGCCATGCACATTGCATATATCTTCAATCTAAAGGAGAGCTTGTAGGATCACATTACTTGGACAACTTAGATATATCTTAATAGAATTGGTTCACTAAACCTTTAAATGGTTTCTAACTTGTAAAAGTTATCTTGGTGAGATGTGGCATCCCTTAGGCATTTAGATGACTTATGGTGGTATTTACATTAATGTAATAGTGTGTGATCAGAAATAGTGGGTAGGATGCAAAATGATTATTCTCAAGGACATTTTGAGGATTCTCCTTAATATCACTATTTTTGATAGACTGAGCCTTGAGGCATAGCTCTCATCATATGAAGGGTTGCTTCATGCTGGAAAATAAGTTAAGCTCAACATGTACATAATTTTTGCTACATTAGGAGATAATTGTGTTAATAGTCCTCATATAGTTAAAGATATGTGTCACATGCATGCATAAACTAAAGTGGGAAATAAAATTATAAATATCATCATATAGGTAAAGAGATGTCACATTTGTCCATAAGATAAAGTGGGAAGTAAATAAAATAAAATAAACTAGCATAGACCCATCTTAATCCTGGATATTTTAACCTCTGAGAGGTTTGCAAATGTTTTTTATTTTTATCCCTCTTGTTGTTTAGTAGGCCCGGGGTTAAGATGGAGCTATGCTAGTTATCACTTCAAACCAAAGTTACTGGATGGTTCCAAATCTGAGTGGAGTAACAAGTGTCACATAAATTATATTCCTAGTCCGATTTGGCCATGGGTAAGACCGAAAATTTTGAATTGTGAGTATGAATTGAACTCTCCAATAAATCCAAGTTTGACTCAAGAAACGCATGAGTCAAGCCTGGTTATCTATCTATAAATGATACAGAGAAAAAATTTAATACTTTTTTCCTTGTGTTAGGTGTTTCAAAATTAACAATTGTAAGTTTTTAGTCATATTTAAGGATATTTTTTAAACTTATTCTTTCCGATTCTTCACACAGACTGGATTTTGCACAAAATCCAAAGCAAGCGTAAATACTTGGCAGATCAAAACATTTATCTTGTAGGTTGAAACACTATCACAAATAAAATCCTAGTTGCAAGTTATATATCTTACTCTTCTCCTGTCTTTCCTCCCAGTACAAGGTACAATCAAATGAAAATGCCTCTTTGGTGTTTTATTTGGGATAAGCTTGGAGGAAGGGGTCCACAGTTGCTTTCCTGCTACCTATGCATTTATTCTTAAAAAAGGATGGAGAGCTTGGCTTGATAGATACGCATGCTCAAGGGATGATATTTGCAGTGAAATGAGTAATTAATGTTATCAAAGCAATGCACCCTGGCAGATACTTCTTGGCACCGCATACAAAATGCTACATGCAAATAGTAGACCTAGCCCCTATGGTCTCTACAACATCATCAGTGCAGCTAAAGCTTTTGCAAGCATAGCATTTAGATATCCAAATAGTTGCATTGGGACTATGGATTATTGCCAAAGATCAAATTTTGTTACACAATCTATCTGCACTTTCTCAATGAAAGAGACCAATTTGGATTAATTCCTTCCTTTACAGGAAAACAGTTCACATAGATGGGATTTTCCTGCATGGGAGATTTGTGGGACAAGAATGCAGGTAAGTGGCTATCTTGGACAACTCTTAATCAATATCAAGAGATCATTTTGTTGACTCACCTACTTTTACTACCAATTTTTAGATGTTTCCAGACTATTGTTTAAGCTACACCTGGTTGTTCATGGACCTGTTTGGAAGGATTGAGCATGTAATGTGAAATTGCAAAGATGCTCAAACATTTTCATCCTAGCTTGCTGTTGGGTACAATGTTCTTGTTGTCTCTCTTCTTCATTGAAAATGGGTTCTCTTTGGGCACAAATGTGTGATCATCCTGAGACACATTTCTGCATTTACATCTGATTTGGATATCATTATCCATATAGGAAACAAATAGATACTCTTCGAGTTGAATCCAAACAGGAAATGCTAGCTCTCCTTACTAATGTAGAATGGGGAATTATTGTATGGCTGCTCCTTGTTTCCTGGATATGCAACAAATTTCCTGTATATGTATTTTAATTTATGATGAGATATAATCATATCTGTAATATGATGCATTGTCAAAGAAAAAAAATACATTAAATGCACAATGGCAGGCATGTGGCATAAAACTATCAGATGCAGAAACTTGTCAATTGCTGCATTTCACTTTATGTAAGTATTAATCTTAGCTATGCATGAATGCATCACAATAGGAGATTGCAAAACATAGTGATTGTGCTTTCTAGAACATGTCAGCCAATAGGACAAGAAAATGGCAATCTGAATAAAACCCCACTGACTCCATTGCACAATATAAGAAATGCATACTGTTTGGAGTAAAAGGAAAATATAACATGTTGTTTTCAGAGAAGAATCTCAAATTCGGTGCCCAAGGTAAATCAGTCAACTCTCAACAAAAATTTGAATCAGTATTATCTCAGAATTAATTGCGATAATGTTAATTCCAAACTATTTACAAGTAAATTCTTAGGGATATAAATTTATAATCAATCTTGCAATAATGACAATGCAAGGTTTGGTTCTCATTTTCACATGGTATTGAAGGTTAAATTTCTTGTATTAGTGTGTGTCTAGATTGTGAAAAAGATGCTTTAAAAGAATAGAAAGAAAGTAATTATATTAATGTCCATAGGTGACCAAAGTAGGTCAATCAGACTTGAAATTACATCCAACCAAATAGAGATGAACTGAGATAGGAAGAACTCTAGGGACAAAAATTAGCTAAATACTAAGTTGCTAAGACAATGTGTATAAAATGAATATTGTAGTACAGTGGGATGGGGTAATTCTAAACTATAAAACACAGATACATGTACAAATTGATTTTAAGGAAAAATGAATACCAGAGCTGGAAACTGGGACAAGAGATTGGCATTGTCACATATTTGTATCAATGCTTGAAGTGGAAGAAGAGGGTCCAATTGTGTCATCATGTAGTACTCTAACATGAACAATACAAAATCTGATAATATCCATGAATTCTCATGGATGAGAACACTACCACTAAAAAAAAAACTTTGCAACAAAGCTTTCCCAAGATATACAATGTGACAACTTGAATACAATGCTAGGCACTCCTAAAGTGCAAAGGGCCAATGGAGTTGAGTCAACATCAACTAGAAAAGCATCTTTCCAAAAATATTACTATAGAGGAGTTGATGCCAATTGTACCATAAAAAGTCCCAACTCTCCTGAGCATACTTGAAACTCTAGAAGATATGGCTAATGGTTCCGATCTCTACACAATGTGGACAAAAAAAAATTCATAGCCTGTCCAAGACATTAATATTTAGAGATCAAACCTTGGCCATGTAAGTAGCCTCAACCTGAAGGAGAGCTCGTCAGGAGGCATTATACATGTATTAACATAATTGTTTCACATAATCTTTAAATATTCTATAACTTGTAAAATTTATCTTAATTAACAAGCAGGGAGAAGTGGCTCTTAGGCATTTAGAATAATTTTGGGGATATTTACGTTAAAATAATAATGTGCCTACAAGGAATGGAACTGAAACTACTGGTGATGTACTACTAAGAGTGAGAGGGGAGGTTACCAACTCAAGGAGGTTACCTGTGTCTCTTTTGATTATTGTTGTGAATGTTATTTTCTCAGATAACTTTATTCTTGAATCTAAAATTCGTTTAAGTTCAAGGTCTAACCAATGGCCAATTTAGTTTGGAAATTTGAGTAGATTCAACACCCAATTTTTTTCTTTTAAAATTACTTGTGGATCTATCATCTCGACTTGGAAGATAGAGTATAAGAATGATGGATTAGGCCTCCTCTAGGTGAAAGGAACAAAAATGTTTGAAATGGCACAAAGGGGATGGAGTTGCAATCAAATATTCAGAATCAATGGTTGTTGTGGGACCTTCACAGGCAAGGGTTGTTGTAGGAACTTCTCAGGAGAATACAATAGAAATAAACATATTTTACTCTCAGATGGGAGACTTTGTGAGGATCGGGAGGAAATTAGAAGGCAAGCAGAATTCCATTTGAAGGCCTGCATTAGGAAGAAGAAATTGATCAGTAAGAAAACAAATATGCACTCCTGTCTCATTATACCCCACTGAGAGATTTGATCAGGAAGAAACCAAGTTGCACTCATGTCTCATATTCCCTCGCTGGTTAGAGAGGACAACAACCTGATTCTTGAGTCAGTTTCAAAAGATCAATTAGCTCATTTATTGATGAAGAAGGACAAAGTTCCTAGATCAGATGGCTTCCTAACTAATTTCTTCCAGAAAAATCGTGAGATCATCAAGGACGATCTGATAGAAGTGGTGGAAGAATCAAGAAGTCCTAAGACAGTTTTCAAAGATCTTAATAATACCTTTTTATTTCTAACTCCAATATAAGAAAATGCTAACTCCTTAGCTACCTTTTCAGTGAATTTTCCTCTATAAAATGAGGTGATTTCTAGGGTGATGGCATAAAATAAAACGCATTCTACCTAAAATCATTTTAGAAACCCTGCAGTTTTCCTCTGTAAAATGGTCTATAAGGTGATTTCTGGGGTGATGGCAATAAAATAAAACACATTCTACCTAAAATCATTTTAGAAACACTGGAAGGCTTCAAGAAAGCAGATTCTGGAACGAGCTTATTCATTTATTGCTTTCCATGAAAAGGGAAGGAATGATATGGGTGAAGCTAAGTTTCCCAAAACATGTACTGGTTTAAGAAACAGGAACGTGTAAAAATGCAGTTACACAACCCCATATATATAAAATTTAAAACACATTATCTTGCAATAAAATACGAATGATAAGTTAATTTGTAGGAGGTTTAGAAACGATATGGAGATTAAATTGTCTTCATTTACTATAAATTAGGGATTTTTAAACTTCCTATCAGTACCACACCCTTCATGGGCACTTGGGAATTTCTGAGAAGTTATTGAGGTGTTTGCAAGTTTCCACAAGTTTCCAGTACTAGTACATGGGCAATTTAGGATTTTCATGCAATATAGGACCAAAGTCTATAATAGGGTTATTAGACTTCCCTCAAAAGGGTGCTTCAAAATTTCAACTTCTCAATGTACTGGAGGCTTTGGATGAAATTTTGTTGCTCTCCTCGCATAGATTTTCCATAAATATCAATGGTTCAATGGTTCTCTATCTATCTTATTTAAATCCCAAATGGATCTTCATCAAGGATACTTGCCATAACTGGTTAACTCGATTGGTGAAAGCATGGGATTGTCTTAGCCCCCACCAGGGTTCATATTTCACAAAAGTGTCCATATTTCCCTCATAAGGGTTTAATTAAATGCAACATAACCATCATGGCCATTTAGTCAGGCCAGCTGGTCTGAAAGCAGGGGATTGTCTTAGGCCCCACCTGGTTCAGATTTTACAAATGTTACCAGGTGATGATCGTAGGTTTTCGAGATAAAGAATTTTAGATGATTCCACTAGAATAATTCTCAACCCTTCAAGGAGACCATTCTCCCTATCTCTCTATCATTATATCCAAGGATCATGGAAGGGAATTAGAGGATGCTTAAAATAGAGGGGAGCTTCACAAGTTGAAAGTTTCCTCACTTTCTCCACCAATATCCCATCTGCAAAATATAGTTGATACTAGGTATGGCCAAGAAACCTCTCCATCATGAAGCCTGTGAAATAAATGAAATCGTCTTTAACTATAAAAGAGCATCCAATGAAAGGATTAATGCTAAAAAATATGAGATATATCTCTTCAATTATAATGGTAAAAAACAAATAATTTCATAACTGTTGGGATGCAACAGAGAACCTCTTCTAGGGAAAGAAAAAAAAGAATTTATGGAAAAAAATGCTGGATAGAATCACAAAAGGTTGTTAAGATGGAAAGGAAAGTAGCTATCTTGGAGAGGTGGACTCAATTGTTAAAATCAGTCCTCCAAGCTATGACAAATTATCTTGGAGAGGTGGACTCAATTCTTCAAGAATTGGAATTACCTTGTGAAGAAGATTCTGTTGTTGTGATAAGAGGGCCATGTATAGAGGTTGGGTAAGGATTTGAGGGCGTAGCAGTTCGAATATCCTCCCCTGTCACCATCGCATCCACTTCAACACTCGTAGGGTACCTAGGCGAGATCCCACGTATTGGTCCTCTGCCCATTCCACCAGATGAACTTCTGAAAAATATCAACCAATCGCCATTAATTCACATATACATACTTCAGGATTCAAATCTCAGCATAAAATTGACAACAAACAAGAATATTAAAAGCAAATGCCTTAAATTTGAAAGAGTTCATAGTTCGAGAAAATCACATGCAGAAGGATAATGGTACTGCCTGAGAAGGGGATCAGTGATCGATGTTGATACGTCGGTCATGAATGGATGGATCCCTTCTTCCACGCCCACACATTCCTCTAATCCTCTTTCTGCGATTTAACTCTCTTACGGGTGTAGTGGTCGATCATCAGATTTAACATATTAAATAAATTTCATCCTAAATAATCTTTCTTATTCTTATATGAATTTGTACAGACCAAGAAGGGAGCCAAAAATAACTCCACTACACAATTATAGTCCTGCAACATGTTTCCATAAATTAGGCTATTTGTTACTTAAATTTCTATTCAACCTGTAGAAATAGAATGAAAAGTTGTTTATGTTAAAAAGCTTTCCTTAGCTAGAAAAGTAGTTATGAAGCCTTTGGATATGAATTTCTTTCTCTTTTCAGCCATTGCAGTTCTCAGAATGCAGAGTAAGGATTCCCATTGATTACGTTGATGGAGACCCGTATGAACATGAGTTTCTTTCCCCTCAGCCTCTCCAACATGTTTGTAGCATTCAACCTTCAAGGCAACACAAGTGATAATTTGAGATGCATTTCATGAATATAGTGTTCAAAGAATTCGTAAATGTAAAAAGTAGTTTTGCATACCTGGGAATATTACAATATATAGGTTGGCATCTCCATCGTGTATTTACACATCCTGAGTCCGAGCGCCCATTCCCTTTGTAGTAAAATGTGACGCTCATATAAGGGCATTCTCGATCAGGATAAAGAGGATATGCATAATCACTAACCCATTTCCTGGAATATATATCACCCTGGACTGGTGTGTTTTCTTCTTTTTCACTGTATATACTTTACCATAAGTACTGTCATTTACTACACTGAATTCGAAGATGTTTTGAGATTGATTAACCGGTCGAGATTCTTTCTCCACAACATGCTCTGGATACTAATGAATCTCCAATTGTCCCTTCTTCGAAGCCAAATTCTCACCACTGTGCTTCTACTTTAAACTGTTACTATTTTGGTAACCATCATTATCTACAATAGGGTTATTGCCATGCAGCCAGATTTCTGGAGAAGTACTCTTTTTATCTCCATAAATTACTATTTCAAGAGAAGGAGATGGAGCCAAACTATCCACAGCTTGGGACTAACTCGGATGGAAGCTAAAAGTTCTCCTAAGCCTGGGATTCTTCACTGTTTCTTGACCATCACAGTAGAAATAAATGACAAATGAGATTGAGCTTGCAGCTATAAGAAGATAAACAATCCTGTTATTTCCAATCTGCTTCATACATGTATCCAGGTTACCCATAATAGGTTTTTTGGAATGCCAAAATCATTTATGACAACAAGATTCTTCTACATGAAACATGCAGGCAATTTGAAAGTTCCATTTCCTCAACTTCTATGCAAGTTCCATCTAATGAAGACTGTACGTATAAACACATGCATCGAAATAGCAGAAGTGCATGACAACTTCATCACAAGATCTATGAATATCCTTTGACCTCTATTATGAAAATGACACACGGAATGGAATGTAGAATGGAAGGTTAGATAGGACAGTTTAAAGTGACGAAGCGACGTTTCTCAAATCCTAATTTGGAGTAGTAACTGGAAAAATAATACCTAGTCTTATGGGCATCAGAAATCCTGCCAAAGCCTTGTTGGGAAATTTATTAACAACCTCATTTGTATTTTGGTTGGCCTGCGAAACAATGAGCAGGAGCAGTGATCAAATTTGAAGGGTGGGTCTTAATTTCAATTGGAACCCTTCAAAGAAGAAAGGGCAATATAACTTCATTTCTATTTTGGTTGGCCCGCGGAACAATGAGCGGGAGCAGTGATCAAATTTGAAGGGTGGGTCTTAATTTCAATTGAAGCCCTTCAAAGATGAAAGGGAAATATAAATAGTTGTATTTCATTTGATAAGTATAAATTAACTAAACTTTTTTTTTCAAAAATGAAAAAAAAACAAAATTTATTGTTCATCCAAATTTTTACAATTTTAAAGAAATGAGCACCTTCTAATATCTACAAAAATATGACATATTTTCAATAAAACCTAATTTGAATGCATTAATTTGATAAATATGTAACACTAATTTTAGAGTAAGTAACATAACAACTAATCTATAGTATTTTTTTCAAGTTGGCGCACGCTTCATTATACAAAAAAAACTACTTAGAATATGCAATAACCATATTGGGGCATTCGCTTGATCTATGCATAGTGCAAAATGTCGTAACTAGATATAGTCTTTAAGAAAAACTAGAACCATGAGAGAATTAATTACTGTTAACTATGTACAAAAGGAAGCCACTAAGAAAAACAAGGCTATAATAAACCTACAACCAATATATACAACCAAAAACTTAATTCAAACTAGAGAGAGGGTAGTAGTCCAATCCTGGGTGATGTAAGAATGATGGGATTGGGCACCTAAGAAAAAATAATACACAAGTAAAAAAACATAAAAAAAAAATACTGCATACCAAGCAAGTTAGCAACGCTATCATATTTGGGGTCGGTGCATCAAATTTTTTTGCTTAACACTGAACGCAACAACATACATGTATGGGATGGAGGGGCAATGGAATCAAACCCAAGTCAACTGAAGCCTTGCAACTCACTGCATGTCTAAGTATCAACAATATTCCTTGTAAAGTGAACTAGAACACCAAAATAAGTTTATTAATGGCAGGCTTTGAGAAAGTTCTAGGTGTGAGTAATTAAGAGCTCAGGGTTCTAAAATTTGTTGTGTTTTGTACCAGTCCATGATTTGGTAATAGAAAGTCATGGGTAGGAAATTTGAGTTATTTAATGAAAAAAATTAATTTTTCTACCTCTATATCGAAACCATTTTACATGTTGATGTGGGTCACTACCCTCCTTTTTGTCTTACCAAAAGGCATGAGAATGAGGAGGAAGATGTAAAATTATGGACTTCACCTTCAAAGAATGCCTTTCATATCACATTGGTAAGGAGTGAAAAGAAGATCACGACAATCCAACGTATGAAATCTCAGTTGATAGTGTCAATTAAAGACTTATATAGTAAATTTAATATAAGACTTACTTATAGTTGTCTCTTACTCTTTAGTGTCTTGACACATTTGATATTTTATGGTTGTCTCTGCACCTTGACCCGATTGATATTATAAGGTGAGTATGTGCATGCATAATAATCCTTAGTTATGGCTATGAGATGAGGATTTAAAGAGAAGATGATGTAAAGACAAGTAATTTTTATATGTATTTTGGTGGTGAGCGCCCATGACAAAAGTTGTGAGAAACCACAAATGTTTGGAAGGACGGAGGGAGATTACATCATGATCATGTCACCCATCAAATTGAAGACTATTCTTAAGGAAAAAATTATTATTTTAATTTTATTAATAACCATTGTGGTGCTTTGGTCCAATTTTTTTTCTAGCTCATTGTTTTTGTATATCAAGTGCCTAGTGACACATCCCTATATCAATGCATAAATCGACCTCTGCATAATGTGTGATCCTAGAAGCATGCCATTATTTGTAGTTGCATGACATTGAGTATTATTTATAGTTGTCATGCGTCTATGATATTCATGCATGCAATGAAGTCTTGTAGAGGAGGGCTCATCAAACTGGCCATTTGAATTTCATTTTGACGAAAAACGAGTGGACATTGGTATTCAGGTTCACATAGATAGTAGGCACAAAGTTTTGGGCTCGTTTCGGACCTAGTAGTATACTAGTAGTTGTTCTTTGTTGTTACGGTTGTAACCCTGACACATTGTCACACTTAAGAGTGCAACCCCAAATGACTTGGGAGTCAAAGTCACATCTTGGTGGCTAGTTCCTCGTAGTTGTCAGTGATCACTAGTCATCTTGCACAACTAAACACTGAGTGCATGATGTGAGTGAGTGAGTCAATGATTATAATTTATGATATTTCCAATATTTTGATTAATGAGTAGAACTTTATAGCATAGGAATTTCAACATCTTGAGAAATTTATATGGATGGATAATTTCAAATGTTTCCCTGCTATTGAAATGTTGATATAAATTATGTCCTTCTTAATTGGAAGGGTGAAATTCAGATTTTAATTTTTTTTTGAAGGGCAAGTTTAATTTTACACTTCTAGGAAGGGCTGGGAATGGTTAAATTTTGAATGTTGAGCAGGATTTTACTACTCTAATTAATGATTATTATATATAAAGGAGATTTGTGAAACAACTTATTTCATTCCTTTTTGTTATATTACTTTAGTAAAGTAATTTATTTTTTAAATGATATAAGAACAAACTATTCCTTTGTAACAAGATAAAACATTCCAAAGTAGTAAGTTTTTTTTAAACTTACTTTACATGTTTTAAAATTTTTACAATAAAATAAAACAAATTTACAAAATTAATCAAGGTTTACGCCGGATATATATACACCATGTGTGAATTCGTTTTTACCAAGTTGAATATTCAAAGAATTATAGCATATGCTTTCTTATAAATGTAAAATGGAACATGAGATTGCATGAGTGATTGATATGAAGAGATTAATGTGTTTGACCAATATAGTAAACTTGTTGAAAATGCAAAGAACTATAGCATATGTTTGTTTATGAATGTAAAATGAAGCATGAGATTGTATGAGCGATTTATATGGAGAAATTGATGGGTTTGGTCAATATAATAAACTTATTTTTTCCATCATTTATTTTATTCTTATATATATAATGAGTAATGGTATATTTTGTAATATTTGTACTTGATATTGTTTGGGAGTTTCAAAAAGTTTCACTTATAGACCATAAACTACTGTTATAATATTAGATTGGGTATTTATTATTAGCTCTAGAGAAATCCATCTCAAAAACTATAGCAACCTTGAAGATACAAAACATGAACAAATTAAAAGTGAATGGGCTTGTGAGGGGGATATAATACCTCATCTTCCTAAGACTCTATCTAGACGAACATATCTTCTTATGAATCAACAACCCCTTTTCCTAGTCCATCAACCATAGAGTTGTTTTCTATGAAAACATATGCGTAGGAAAGTTTTGTGAAAGGGGTCATAATTTCGTTATTTAATGAATTGCAACCTTTGAGAAGACAATTAGAAGCCCCCATTTATCCATTACACAAATTTTTAGAGTCCAAAAATTGCAATTTTCCATTGTTGGAGTAACAATAAAGAATGACTAACGTAAATGGCTAATTCATATTCTTCTAGCTAGTCATTTTTTAATGCTGTGACTAAATTAGTCATTTTTAACTCTGTCACTTATTATCTAGTCATATTTGTTAATTGGTGACTAAATTAGTCATTAATTTTAGTTGTTTATAGTTTGGTCAATCAAAATTGCTCATATGTAGTAGTAAATCACTTGAAAAACCTGTGGTGACTAGAACTTTTAGTCACGTAGTAGCTAATTCCTCATTTTGTAATCAGTCGCAGTAATAATATAGCATGTACCTGTGCGCTTTCCTATCGGATTGATAGGGACCAAAAAGTCAATGACCCATTTATCAAATTCCTGCAATGTTACTTGAGGTACTAATGGATTTTCACCTCGTCATGATAGATTTCTGGTTTTTTGGTAGACATCACAACTACAACAATAATCTTAGGTATCTGCATGCATGGTGGGCCACCACAATCTTGATTGTAAAATATTGTGCATTGTATATTTTCCAGCATAATGGCCTCCTATTACACTAGCATGTGCTTCATTTAATATCATCATTTGATCCTGTTCTAAGACAAAGCAATGAAGAATCTCACCGAGACCCTTCTTATACAATTGTCTAGCTATCAACTGGAAATCCGCAACTCGCACCATCAACTACTTTTTCTGAGCATTGGTGAATTCAGCTAGCACATAACCCGTACTCAAAAATTCTATGATATCTCTGTATTGATCATCAAACATGGTTATCACAAACAATTGCGCATCAAGGACATTATCCTGCATGTTACCAGGTTCTTCACCACTTTCAATCCTTGAAAGATGGTCTCATCCCAAGTTTAATTGATCAGGTTTAATGATTAATTCAAAAATCAAATTCTTGAAAGAGGAGAAGCCACCAGCAGATATCCCCCCCCAACACTGGCTTATTGACCAGGTATTTCAATGCGGAATGACCTGTGTACATCTTGAAATGTCCTCCCAATAAGTAGTGTCTCAACTTCTGTAGAATGTATACCATCACTAATGCTTCTCTTTTTGTCGTGGTATAATTATTTTTTGCAGTTGAAAATTTCCTGCTAGCAAAGGAAAGAGGATGGTTAATCAACCCTTCTCCTGGTTTCATTAGTACCATACCAAGAGCGATAGATGACGCGTCAACATGAGCATGGAATTCCTTTTCCCAGTATGGAAATATAAGTATGGGTGTTGTATCCATCCTGCTTTTCAATGTGTCCATAGTCTCTTGGAAACTCTCTATCCAATGGAACTTGGAATCTTTTTTCAAAAAAATTTCCATCACCGTAGTCACCTATGCATATAATTTAATAAATTTTATGTAGTATCATGTGTGTCCCACTGTTGCTCTCAAATGCTTGACTGTATTAAGTGGTGGTAGGTCGAGAATGATGGAAATAATAGTCGGGTGAACAAAACTTCCAGTGTGACAGACCACATGGACCAATAGAACTCCAAATGGGGCACAAAAGATACATTTGTTCAATTTTAAAGAAATTTGATACTAGAGACAACATTCCAGGATCATTAGTAAGGCTCTCAATATGGCATTTTACAATCCCAAAGACCATCCAATCATCGAAATAGACTTCAAGAAATTTGTGAATGAAATATTTAAAAGCAACAACTACTATTCTAGAAAAAATCACAAGAGCATTCTTAAGTCCAAAGGGAATTACTATATATTGGAAACATCCCCACTCTATCGAAAAGGTAGTCGTTTATTGCTCTTCCTTCACGATTCTCATCTTATGGTAACCATAAAATTTATTAGTGAACGAGTACATTTCTTAACATCTGACACTCTCTAGTACTTAATTTGTAAATGGTGTTGGAAATAGGACATGTAAGCAAGCATCATTCAGTTTTCTCAATTCGACACAAATTATTACTTCGCTCGTAGCCTTTTTGTCTTGTACTATTATCGGGCTGATCCATTCTGATTCCTCAATGGGCTCTATAATTCTTGCATCTAGCATTTGGTCCAGCTCAGTCTTGACCTTTTTTATATCATGGATTCATTCTGTACAGTCGTTGCTTGAATGGTTTTGCACCAGGCCTCAAAGGTATTTTTATTTCTCCCATTATCTCCAACTATCCCATTCATCTCTGAAAATTTGGTAGGAAACAGATCCTGAAACTCATGCAATAAATCATTGATCTTTCTGACAATCTCATCATCCCAATAATTTCCAATATTAGTAAAATTTTTATTTATTTGTCGAGCCAATATTAACTTTCTTGATTTTGAGTGGACTTGAGAATTGGTTGCTAGAAATACCAAGTCCCTCCACTGCATGCATACCTTATGACTTAGGTATGTTTAAATTGAGTGGGTCATCATCATTTGGTTCTCTCATCACATTATAACATTCCATCCAATTGTGGATTGTCGCACTGCATTGTTGGAATTTTTTCACTGCAACATGGATTTCTTCAAATATATTTGTCTTCATCACTTATAATGCATTACCAATCAAAGGATGGTGATATGGAAACTCAAATGTATGTGTAAATATATTAGCTAACTCTTCCCAATCAAGAGTTCCTTGTCGCAACTCTATTGATGTATTCCTTGGTATCATATCCAATGTATGTAAAAAATGATGAACCTATTGTTGTCGCGCATATGCCTCCCATGTCATACAAAAATACTCAATATCTTAGACAGGATCTGTCAATATTGAATATTCTGAATATTATATCTGATCTCTTCTCCAAATATGATTTACAACAATATTCTACATTGTGTCCATTTGGAGATAGATTGTTTATGTGTACCCCACAATCTAGCAGGCGTAAATTTGTGAGGACCCTGCAGCAAACAAGTAATCAAAACACACGATATAGCAGCAGAACTCAAAATCACTTTTATATTAATCGCAAGCCACTTCGAGGGGGCAACCTCCTTTGAGCAAGCTCAATACAAAATGTTGGT